>OZ030013.1:89166457-89413957 GCA_964023405.1 Apodemus agrarius
CTCTCTCTGTGTGTGTGTGTGTGTGTGTGTGTGTGTGTATCTGTGTCTGTATCTCTCTATATATGTCTCTCTATGTGTCTCTGTGTGTGTGTTTATTCATGGCTGTCAAGGTCAGGGTCTCTGTTTACGCTCACGATTTAATCCTCTCAATGAGTCTGAAGACAAACCTGGCTTCAGATTTTCCAGATTCAAAAAAAGACAGAGCACTGGCTGGAAAATGACTCAGTCAGTGGAGCCCTCACAAGCCTGAGGACCTGAGTTCAGATCCCAGGAACCCACCTAAGAAGATTACGTGTAATCCGAGGTGTGCTGTGACGAGCAGAGACAGGCAGGTCCCAGGAGCCCACTAACTGGGTATAGCCTAACCTACTTGGCAAAGTTCCAGGCCAGCCAATGCACAGTGCGCGCGCGCGCACGCACACACACACACACACACACACACACACACACACACACACAACGTAGAGAAGGCATCAAACTAATCAGAGCGCCCTACTACACAGCAGGCTAAGGCAGAACCAAGATTGGGCCACTCCTGCTACCCACTGGTACCCTAATGGTCAGTCTCATGCAGATCACTCAGCAATCCAAGATGTGAACTTAGAGAAGACAATGTAAGCTGTACTCTGTGTGAGCAGAAAAATCTCCCAGTGGACATCGTGTACAAATTGGGGTGGGGGTACACACCTGTGGGGTGACCCAGCACCTCTGAAGGATACAGGTAAAATATATATACCAGTGATAGGGGCTAAGGACCCCTAAGGGGCTTGAGGACATGAGGAACCCATAACTCAAGAAACATGCCGGAATGGTTCTGAGTGCTGGATCTCTTAAGTCAGGCAGACTTCTCCGCTCAGATCTGGAACCCAAGTCATGTAAGAGGTTCTTGGCGCCTTCACCCTGGGTCATGTTAAAAGAGCTGATGGCCACACCTGGCCCCTGGATGCTTGCTCAGGGGGTCTGTTGGTACTTAAGGTCCTGTTCACCCACCGGCTGATCAGTCAGGGTTGGAGCAGGGCAGCTAGCCTGCTTCAAGCAGCCAGGAGGGGCCCTTGGAGCTCTCCCAGACTACACCACTGGGGAGCCAGCATTTTTGATGGACCACCGCTTCCTGAGTGAGCTGACCTTCTGCTGGCAGCCAGAGGGACCTCGTGGAACCAACCCATCACTCCCTCCAGGCCCAGGGGAGCAGGCAGCTGGCAGGAACCAAGGCTAGGAGGAGACCTGCCTGCCTGTTCCTGGGAATTCATGATGTGTCTGCTTGTTGCAAGCATCCCCGATAAGGAAGATTTGTGGGTGAGATTTGCAGTTCTGTTTTCTCTGATGGTTATAAATCAGCAGCGCACGCACACACACACACACACACACACACACACACACACACCTTCCACGCAGCATCCGCTGGAGGCTCACGGGCATGCACGGGAACACACACAAGGACCATCCATCCCTGTTTGATGTTCTCTGGAGCACAACAAAGACTTCCTAAGGGAGTAGAACATTTTGGAGGAAAAACCCAGAGCTCCTATCTGCCACCTAGCCCAACAGGGTCCCGGAACCAAAGACACAAGACAGAGATGGGCAGGAGTACCTGTGTGTGAACTTTCATTCAATTTTGGCTCTGCAACTTGCTAGCTGTGAGCTCTTGGCTACATGACTTTTCAAGCATCCTGCCTCAGTTCTCCCCTCCCACCTCACTCCCCCACCCCCCCACCCCCGTTTCTAAAGTGAGGCTACTTATGGTATCGTTCCGTGTCTTAGTTGAGAGAATAAGATACGATGCACAGAATGTCTTAAATGTCCCAGAAGAACGCAGTGGGAGCTTGGGAAGGCTTGGCTGTCATCACCCATTGGCCCTGTCTGAGCCCCCGGCCCTTCCACTGCGAGCTGTTAACTACTCCAGTCGCTGGACTGTGACCACGCAAGATGCAACAGGAGGCCCTTTGGTGATGGCCACCATTGCTGTGTCTGCTGGAGGTGGGCTCAGGGACTAGGGCGTTGCTTTGAAGCCTCCAGGTGGCTCTGCTCTGTGGCCTGTCTTTCTGGGAGAAGAATGTTTAGAGAACAGGAGAAGGCTCAGGGGAGGGGAGCCAAGGGAAAAGTCTAGGAACATCTGTCTCCCTTTTACCAGAGGAAGAAACCACTAGCCACATTGTCTCTCCTGTCCCTTTTCTCCTCTCCTTTCCCGTGAGAATGGGCCTTGGAGAGGGGCAGGTGTGAGTCACGGCTGTGCCATGCTTACTGGGTGGCCTTGGGCAGGTCATATGATCCCTCCACTCCCTCCAGTGAGGGATAATTGTGCCTGCCTGGCCGGGCAGCTCAAGAGCGTGTTAAATGAGATAATGCATGTCAAGCACTTAGCCCAGCGCCCGGCACCGGCCTCGGGATAAGTGCTCTGCAAATACCATCAGGGCTCCTCTCCTTCCTCCAGCACCTGATGCAGGGCCAGACCTTGGGATGTTTCTCTCTGGGAAAAATGAGGTTGAAATGTGGAACATCTAGGAGCAACCGTGGAGCCAAGCGTGGATAGAGATCAGACCTGCTCTGGTTCCACGCAGGTCCTCTTTGTCACCCGTGTCAGGGCTTGAGAGCACCGTGCACAAAGCCCAGCCCCGAATGGCCCACCACCACCTCCCACGCCTGCACCTTTACTGCCTCCTGGGGTCCACAGGTGCTGTCAACATGGGCTTGCTGCCAAGCTGCTTCTGGCATTTTTACCTGCTCAGCCATAAAGCCTGGAAAGCTATGAATCTGGGGATGAGTAGCCGCTTGCACAAGCGCCGGGGTGGGGGAAGAGAGATGGGGAACTGTGGCTATATTTTTTGCAGAGCTGGCACTTTTACGCAGCTCCATCCCAGCTCACTACTGGGGCAAGCAGGACAGTGGAGCCTTGGCCTCACATAATTGTCGGGAGCATCCCAGGCCAAGCCTGGTCTCCCTGTCGGAACTTTGGAGGCTGGACTTCTCTGTTGCCAGGGAAACCAGTATTCCCTGGAAAGGAAATCAACACCGGCGCTTTGGCTGTTAAGATGCATCCCCTCCCTGCACTCCCCCCAAATGAGTTCCCTCCAAAACCGATTGCCCCTGAAAGCATCCAGGCGGCAGCGGCTGGCTGTAGCCCGCCTCCTCCCTGAGCTCCCAGAGATGCCAGAAAATGAGATCTGCCCCGACCTTGCATTTCCCACCTCTCTTTAAAACATTCCATTGTAGTGCAAGGACGTGTTTTGTTTTTTCTTATTTATCTTCCTCTTGTGCCAGCTGGGGTTCTGAGTCTCTGCTCTCGTTGACTGGATCCAGAAGGGAAAGGCCTTCCACCTCTTTCTCCCCTTCAGCTGTCAGCAAAAATAAACAAGCAGCTTTATATTTGGAAAACAGAGGGTCTTGGCCACCAGATTGCTATGTCCGGGGCAGGCCACAGCCTTGGTTGTCCCCTCTCCTGCAACTGGAGTTTGAAATCTGACCCGAAGATTTGCAGAGCTGCAGGGAGGGGGGGGAGGCTGTCTTTACTCACATAGACTTTTAAAAGCTAGTGGGGGGTCACTGTGATGTTCCAGCGGCCGGTTGGCAGCACTGGGCCTGGGAAAAGCAGGTTATAAGAAAGAATAGCTAGAGACAATTCCAAAGCTGTAAAGCCCTGAGTAGGGGTGCCTCATTCTTGTCTACCCTGTGCTAACCTACCCAGTTGGACCTGGGCCTGCGAGGTCATCTTATGTTATTGTTGTTTTTCTAGATAGGCTTTCTGTGTAGTCTTGGCCATCCTGGAACTAGCCTTGTAGACCAGGCTGGTCTCAAACTCACAGAGATCCACCTGCCTCTGCCTCTGCCTCTGCCTCTGCCTCTGCCTCTGCCTCTGCCTCTGCCTCTGCCTCTGCCTCTGCCTCTGCCTCTGCCTCTGCCTCCTAGTTCTGGGATTAAAGGCGAGTGCCACCATACCTAGCTCTAAGGAGACTCTTGCTGCCTGACCCATTGTTCTCCTTGTGCACTGATGGGAGGAAACTAGACAAAGCCAGGAAAGAGAGCCAGACAAGCTAGAGGATTGTTGGAGGCATTTTAGGCTTCGGTAGGAGAGGGTGAAGATACTAAGAGCCCTTGTCCAAACAGCAGTCAGACTCTTTCCCCTTACAGCCTGGGTCTCCCCACCCCAAGTCCTGCTGAGAGTTGATGCTCTGTCCTTAGCCTGTGCCGTGACCTGAGCTCCCAGGACCACTTTGTTTTGGTGATCTAAGGAGTTAGTTTGTCACCTACAAGTGACTCCCTGCTCTATAAGTAATTTTAAACAAATCCCTCCCTGTCCCTGAACTTCCGCTGCAAGCAAACATGCCCCAGCTGGGTTTTCCTCTGTCAGGAGCTGACTCGTAGACAGTGTGCGCTCCAGGAAGTGTACCCATCAGTCAGGCAGCAAGGGCCCTCAGCTCCAGCCGCATGAACCACCGAGCCGGGCACAGGCCCACAGCCGGAGAGCCTGAGGGAGTGTCTGGGGGTCTCCAGGCCTTTACAACCTCATTCTGGGTCCTCTGGATCTTCCTGAGGCCCTGTCAGCTCTTGCTATTAGCACAAGGCTCTCAGAATGTAGAGTAAACTAATGAATTACAGCATGATTACACAGCACATAATTAACTTTGTAATTAATATGCAACTGCCACTTAAGCTAAAACACTGCTTATAGAGACGTACGGCAATAGGAAATCACAGGTCAGAAACGGGCTTCAGGAGGTTTAGAAGGCTGAGTGGAAGCGGGGGATCGTGCAAGGCCACGGGGCGTGTTAATTAAAGGACGGGGAAGAGTGAGAGCCCTGTGTTCGTTCTGTGCCTTCTCCCTTAACAAAGACCCCAGAGCACTTGCCAGGTCCATCAGCCAGGGTTAGCCAAACAGCCCCCCACCCCCGCCAGCTCTGAATTTCCAAAACTAGGGCAGGCCTTACCTTCCTGACCACCCCTGTCTTGGCCCTTGGGACCTGGCAGTATCCCTTCCTCCTCCAAAAAGCCTCTTCTGCATTTTAGGCTTCTAGAAGTCACAGGTTCCATGGCCATTTTTATTCAAACTTATCATTCTGTGGCTTATTCCAAAGCTTTAAATCTAGAGGATTCCTTAGAAGTCACCCCACCCAGATCCCTCCTCACACCAAGGCCAGAGTCAAGGGGCTTACCACCGCAGTCACGTGCTAATATGGTGGTGGGATAATCAGGAAGCCCTCCCAAATGTTCCCCGTGTGCTGTCGGTTGCTACCAGACAAGCAGATATATAGCCACTGCAGCTGTGGGATTAAGCCAGAGCCCTTGAAGTCCATCAACCAGTCAGTAAGTCACACACACACACACACACACACACACACACACACACACACCAGCTGTGTGTCCTTGGGAAGGTTGTACAGCCTCTCTGGGCCTTGGTTACTATAAGGTACAAACTGTAAGGCCCATTCCAATGAACTGGAATGGGGGTTAGGTGGAAAGATGCACCTGAAGGAGCTTGTCGGAGTGAACGCTATGTGTAGAGCCGGCGACCTTTCTGCAGCTAAAGGGACTGAATCCCCAGCATTCAGATGCCTGTCCATGGTGCCACACATAGGCCGGTGTGCTTGGGACACCCCCGTTCCCTGAAACCAGGAACACCCAATGATGGACCCCTGTCCGTGGATCCTGCCTTGAGCCGGCTCTTCGTTGTCCTGGCTTTGAGTGGTCCCCGGGACCATTGGATTTGTCTGAGAGACCTAGGTTCAAATTCTAGCTTTGTTGTTTCCTGGTCTGGGGCAGATTTGAAGCGCCCCAGTTATTTCTTTCCTACCTGAGCATTCCCATCAGTAGGTGGCACCAATCGGCCTGCCTTTGGCTGGGTTGTTACAATTCGTAGGAAGTGTCACCTGTGTGCCCGGTGAGTGGTGGCTAAGGTGCACCTGTTCTCATTATTTCTCATCGCTGGTGGAGGCTGCAGAGTGACCACCCCGACGCCTTGGGGAGAAAGCCCTTGCTCTTTGGGACACTGGACCTCATACACCTGGTTCCTGAGTCCTTTGCCTTTGCCTGGGTGGGAGGAGGAGGGGGAGGGGTAAGAGCCTCAGCAAATCTAGTCTTCGCCTTAGTCCGCTCATATGGCTGTCCGAGAAGTGGCTGGGCCGTTGCTCCCAGCCTAAGCCATGCTGGGGAAGGGAGCCGTCTGGATTTCCAGAGAGGCGAGCAGTCACCCATGAAGCTTCTCGTGGTCTCAGATCCAAGGCCCATCTTTCAGCTCTTCCCTGAGCTTCTCTCCCTGGAGATACTTTGAGGTCACATCTTCCCTTGAAGCTAAGAGTCTCCTCTTGCCCCCACCCTGATGGCCCTGCCAGCTTCCCCTTGTCCTCTCTGCTCTCTCCTTCCTCTGTACCCTGTCAGCTCCCTCTTAGGTCAGCATTTCTCCAAGTGAGTCCTGGGGACTCTCGTGCTTATTTTTAAACGTGTTCAGGGAAACGGGTGTCTGTCTTATGATCCATTAGACATGCTGTGGAAATGTCAAGCATTCAAAGTAACATGGAGAAGCCATCTCCCCAGGAGGGCAAAACATAAAGTACTTGTCTCACCTGACCAGGGCCTCAGTCCTTCAGGATGACCACAGGGGATTGTGCTTACAGCAACTGACCGCCCCCACCCCTTAACTAAACCCTCAGTGGGCCTTCTCTGTCCTCCTGGCCTCCGTGGAGACACTGCCTGACTAGAGAGGCTCCATGTTGGTACCCAGGCCCCCTTGGAGAGCTCACAAGCCACACCACTCCTGCCTTATTTCTCGTCCACACTGAAACGTCACACACCCGGATTTCCCACTCAGTGCCTCTGCCTGGTATTCCAGCTGGTGGGCGTGGCCTTGCCCCACTTTAAGGAGTTGCCCACGTCCTCCAAGCCTCCGCAGAGGCTCTCTCAAGAGGGGGTGGGGGGGACTGGAGAGACGGCTCAGTGGTTAAGCACACATATCACTCTTCCTGAGGACCTGAGTTTGATTCCCAGCACTTACTGCAGGATATTTACAACTGACTGTAACCCCAGCTCCTGGGGGAGGGGGCGATTTCCTCTGACATCTGTGGGGCCCCACATTAATATGCTCAATACCCCACCCCCATCCCATCCCGCCCCACACAGACACATACATATAGCATACATATAAAATACATACATGCTGAGCAGGGGTGCTTCAGTCTATCTTCCCTCCTTGGCGGCCTCAGTTTACAAGCTGAGCCTCTTTTTAAGACACTACTGCAAAGTTTAGTGGACAGGCTTAAAAACTAAGTTGTTGGTTTTTTTTTCCCCAGACTGACAGTTTTTAGCATTCAGGATAACAGCATGTAAGTCTTCCCCAGCAGGCACCAGGCTTTGGCTGGTTCCTCCCACCATGGATAGTGTCCAGATGGGCCAGGGGCCCTGTACAGAGCTGATCGGTGGGGCTGGATCCAGATTTATGTTCAGTAACTCACTGACAGAGTGAGCCCAGCAGCTTGAGTGGCTGCTGTCATCACTACCGCATGCTTGCAGAAGAGCCCAGGCCTCAGAGGTCAGCAGATGACCGGGGCAGGATTTGAACCCAGTGCCCTCCTGCCTGTACCACTAAGCCACACTGCCTGTCTGAGACTGGGTGATGACAGGAACGTGAGAACACCCAGGTGTTCCGTGAATCACAGAGTGCATCTTCGAGGACTGCCTGTCGCTAGGCAGGAAGTAAGGTCCCACTTATCCCCTTGAGGGCCTCTGACCTGAGACAGCAGCGGCTTGGTCCTCTAACCCCCTGAGTTCAGCTGTCTGTGGGCTGACGGCAGCTTAGCCCAGACTGGTCCCTGCATGGCTCGGCTCGTGAGAGGCTCAGGGCAGCTGGGCACTCAGGCTCAGGTAGGACCTACGCAGGCTTTCAAGGTTCTCCTCTGACCACACCCACCTCTCCCAGCCTTGTTTCCTCAGTCAGTCGTGAATGTCAAACGGGTCTGACTGCTTCCCCAGATCCCTTCCAGGTCTAAGCCATGAAAAATATTACCTGGTTCCTATCTGCCACGTTTAGCACAAATCTGTCTGCCGTCTGATACTTTTCCCTTTTAAATAAAATAGCTTTTGAGAAATTTTGAAAAATATGACAGGCAGAGGCAGACAGGAGCTCTATAGGGCCTGGAGAGATGACTGGTTAACACTTCATAAGGTCCCAGCATCCACCTCTGAAGGCTCACAGTCACTAGTAACTCTAGCTCCAGGAGGATCTTGCGCCCTCTCCTGGCCTCCACTGGACAGACACACGTCTACCTGGCTGACAGAAATTGCACACCCATGCCGAGCTTCAGTTTTCCCATCTACGAAATGGAATGATAGAGTCAGACGCTCAACCGTGCAAGGAGGCTGCTTGGACTGTGGCTGCTTGATTGTGCAGTCCCTCCACTAGGGGGCTCAGGGCTTGCAAAGAGCCTTGCTCACACTCCCGGGATTCTCACACTCCGGGATTCCAGAAAGAACGCCAGGTCAGGAATTGGGAAGTCGGTGTGTGCTCTACCTGGTGGCCTCTTGCCGGACACTCCTCTTTCAGAGCTGAGTCACTCAAGGCTGGGAAGATGGCTCAGTCAGCGACATGCCTGCCACACAAGGACCTGAGTTCAGATCCCTAGAACCAGATAAAAGCCATGAAATGCAAGCCTGTCGGTCTAGCATTGGCGTGTACAAAAGCAGGGGAGAGAGGCAGGTCCTTAACGCTCATCAGCCCCACAGCCTGGAAGAACCAAGCCTTACGGTCAGTGAGATATTGTACCTTTAAAAATCGGGTGGAAGGGAACTAAAGGAAGGCACCCCATGTCAACCTTGGACCTCCACTCGCATGCTCATACACATACACTAGCACCAGCATGGACACACTACACATTACACGCAATACACCACACACGCAAAGATGACTCACCTGAAAGTCTTCATTTCCCGGTATAGCAAAGAGTGGGCGAGCCAATGGTTTGGTAGACAGTCATCTGTCAATGTCTAGACCAAGCAATAAGAGTGCTGTGATTGATTAGCCATGTCTGTCCAGGGTGCAGGAGTCAGTGATGGTTCTACTCTCAGTCTTGCTCTCTCTGGCCTGCCATCCCCAGACTGGGTGTGCCCCCTACAGACCTGAAGGCGGAGGGAAGCAGAGGTAGGAGACAATCAAAACACCTCTGTACCCGGGGCTGGAGTTGCAGGAACATCTACTCGAGTTCACTGCTTTCTAGAAGACTCCAGCTTCCCTGTCCCCCAGAGCTCTTGAGTAATTGCTGCCCTTCCTTCTCACCCCCTCCTCCCCACTTCCTGGCATCTGAGACTTTGGAATAGCCGCAGGAGCCTGAGGCAAAGCCAAGTCAGGACGTGTGTGTGTGTGTGTGTGTGTGTGTGTGTGTGTGTGTCCCCGTCCTGAGTGACACTGCGGCCTGCACAGTGTCAGTCATGTTAACAGTGATGGTCACTTCCTTGCTCTGGGCAGTGGGGGTGGGAAGGAAGTGTCCAGCTAACGAAGATCGGCCATGCTCCTGTGCCGAATGGCATGTGCGGCAGAGGCCCTCGTGGTCAGAGCAGGGGCAGAATCCTGGTGCCGCTTCTCAGCACTGGGGCCTGAAGCAAGTCACCGGGCCTCTCAGAGCTCTGGTTTCCTCTCGGTGGCCGGACCGTGATAACCGGAACTTAAGTCACAGCAGAGCTGACACTGAGTGAGGGGACACAGAGACTAACATTCAGTCCAGGGCAGGATGTCAGACGCAGCTAAGTGGGGCTGCCCTTCGGGGACCTGAAGGGCCGAGGCTAGACTTACTTTCCTTTATGCGACATCAGCAGTGGATACTCCCGTGGCTAGGGTGGGCGCTTGGGAGATTTGGTCACGGAGAAAAGATGCTCCATCCTTCCAGAAACCTCCAAGATGGAGCCAGAGCACCTTGGAACACTGGACAGGTGTCGTGGGCCTTATGGAGTCTGGTCACGGGGTGCTTGCTGCCTGGCTAGAGGAAACAGGTGTGCCTTTCAGAAACCTCTCTCTCACCAAAGTGTCTCTGCTTCCTCATCCCCACATCCCAGCAGGGAAGGGAGGAGATTTCCTGTCCTCCAGTAAGAAGGCACAGGCTGGGAGGTGAAAGGGTCTTCCCAAAGCCCACAGCCAGGACGGCCTGGCTCCCAGCCACCACCCACTGGAACCCCACCCCCTGCAGATCTCTTGCCTGCCCAGGGCTTGTCCCTGCTGCTTGCTCTAGAGAAGGACAGCCGGTCCCCAGCAGCTGCCTGAAGCTTCCTCACCTCTCTGGCTCGTGTCTGCCTGTCTTCCAGACTCCCCTGGAGCAGAGCACAGAAGAAACAGTCACCCCCTCCACCCGCCTTTGCTTCCCGGGCATGCCTCTGAGCTTCCATGACCTCTCCTTTGAGATGACGAGGGTGGAAGTCTCCATCAGAGCTTCCCTTACCTCATCCCACCCAACTCTCCACTACGACTACATTTAAAATGACCTTTGAGCTCACTGAGATCAGCCATCGGATAAGTAATTTAACTCCATCGTAAATAAGACCCAAGAATTCACCCTGGGTCATTTTCCTAGACCAAGATTTCACTATGAAAATAGAAAAGGTTTGCCCATAGACTACCTGAAGTCATCCTTTTCACCCATGGGACACAGATCAGTCCTAAGGACACTGTCCTAAGTACCTGCCAATCCTGAAATCCCCTAGTAACAGCTAAGCTCAGTACCTTAGCCACAGCCATGCATCCGCTGTGTCTGTCCATTGAATGAGCACATTTGGGGTACAGGCTTCAAGATGCATAACTGTCAGCCATTCCGGCTGAAGGGGGGCGGGTGTGTGACAGTGACACTGAGGGGGACTGGAGTAGAGTGAGGAGTGTCACTTGTCGGCTCCCCACATCCCAGCAGGGAAGCTTTAGGGGTGAAAGGGCAGGCAGTCTGACCCGAGGCCAGGCCAAGTCAAAGCTATAGCAATGTGTTCAGAGCTCAGACTAGGAGGCAGCGAGCCACGGAGAGGGGAGGGGGCCCTGCCGGAGAGGACATGGATGATGTTGACACATGCCCAAGCTCCATGACCTCTGTCCCTGTAATAATCTAAAGCTGCTTGTCTTACTTAGGGTTTTACTGCTGTGAACAGGCACCATGACCGAGGCAACTCTTATAAAGGACAACATGTAACTGGGGGCTGGCTTATAGGTTCAGAGGTTCAGTCCATTATCATCAAGGTGGGAGCATGGCAGCATCCAGGCAGGCATGGTGCAGGAGGAGCTGAGAGTTCTACATCTTCATCTGAAGGCCTCTAGGAGAAGACTGGCTTCCAGGCAGCTAGGATGAGGGTCTTAAAGCCCATGCCCACAGTGACTCACTTACTCCAACAAGGCCACACCTATTCCAACAAGGCCACACCTACTCCAACAAGGCCACACCTTCAAGTAGTGCCACTCCCTGTACCAAGTATATTCATACCACCACATTATGTTTCCTTTTCTCTCCTCTCCTCTCCTCTCCTCTCCTCTCCTCTCCTCTCCTCTCCTCTCCTCTCCTCTCCTCTCCTCTCCTCTCCCCTCCCCTCCCCTCCCCTCCCCTCCCCTCCCCTCTCTCTCTCTCTCTCTCCCTCTCTCCCTCCCCCTCTCCTTCCTTCCTTCCTTCCTTCCTTCCTTCCTTCCTTCCTTCCTTCCTTCCTTTCTTTCTTTCTTTCTTTCTTTCTTTCTTTCTTTCTTTCTTTCTTTCTTTCTTTCTTTCTTCTTTTCCAGAGCAAGGCTGTCCCCCTGGGCCTGTTTCGAAGCACAGCCTCTAGTCAGGCTGTGGGCAGAGCCTCCCGGCCCTGCTGCCAGCTGCCCCACCCCCACCCCCCAACTCTGAGCTGCAGATGTGCGTGGTGATTGAATCCTTTCTGCACACCGTTGCTCACACAGCTCCCTGGAGCTGTGCTACTTGCCTCTGCAAGCTGTCAGGAGATGTGTGTGCTCGAGTGCATCTGGGCCAGCAGCCCGTGTGTGCACCTACCAGCCCTGGAGCGTGCAGAGGGGGAGGTGGGTGTGTGTACAGCGCAAAGACACCTCTACCTGCAGACACTCAGGTTGACGCTGCTAGGCCTGAGAAGCGAGAAAAGAAAACAGGGTAAAATGGTTGTGAGGTGGTCTTGCCACACTGGGGTGCCCACGGTACAGTAAAAATTCTTGTCCCTGTGTCCAGGGAAAGACCCTATATGTAAGACAGCCAGGTGGGTTCTTGCCTGCCACTGGCCTCATTGAAGAGGTTGGCTTCATAGTCCCCCTTCTGCAGTTCATTCTCCAAGAGGCTTTAAGTGCACAGGGCAGACTTGACCTGAGTGTTGCCAGGAGACGACTGCTGTCAACAGACGCTTCCCCCAGCATGACCACCCCTGGAAATTGGGAAGACTCAGCCTGACTACGATGTCATCCCCTAAAAGCTTCCATACATATAATGAACTCTGGCCAGCCATAGCTTCAAGAGAGGCAGTGCCTGAGGCGTCAGGCCATCTGGCAGGGGGTTGCGGGGAGTGGTGGAAGGCCTTTCACGGAGTTTTCCAGGCTGCAGGATCCACAGCTTGGGAAGAACCTCTGAATTTTCAAGTTGAATGCTCTACTCCTACTGAGGTGGAGTCTCCAGACAGCTGGAGTCCTCCGGTGCCGGCATTTGGCAGGCTGCCAGAGGGTGGCGAGCCCAGGCCTTCATGTTTGCCCTGTTCACACAGTGGGAGGGTGGCAGGGCCAGCACCCATTGTAGACCCCCCCCCCGCCCCCGGCTAACTAGAAAGGCTTGCAAGGACAGAGATGGCAGGACCACAGTCAAGGTCCCTGATTGAGCCCACACTTATTCAGACAGCAGCAGACTGGAAAGGCTACCAGGCACTGGCACCAGGCTCTTGGTTGGTAGAGGGCCCAGATCTAGCCTGGGTGCTAGAGCTGCTGCCACTGGTGATTTTGTAAGGCTGTCTACTAAAGGCACCTGGAGGCAGACACAGCTGAGCGGTGCTTCTGTGGCAGCGGGGCGCCCTCTGCTGGCCGCCAACGGCTCACCACTTCCTGACAACAGAGTGCTGTGCTGGAGTTCTGGGTGGCCTTGAAAAACCACTGGCTTTGGACGGGTTGAATGGAAACAATGACTACTTTGGGGGCCTAGTCATGGCTTGAGACAGTAATACACAGAAGACTGTGGCCCCCAGTCGTCGTCGGGGGATGTGGAAAGAACAGGATGCCCATGGTTAGAGAGGCAGAGGTCCCTGCCTTAGCCCAGCTAGGAGCCTCCTTGCATTTCACCCCTCCAAGGCTTTAAAAATGGGAAAAAAGCACCTATGCCTCAGAACTGGGCTGCCAGTGAAAACAGTACAGAAGCCACACTGTCCCCCCCATGTCCCCCCCTTTTTATCCCGCCTGGTTCTAACCTCTCCTCAGGCCCTGGACCCTTAGCTTTCAAGCCCTTACCCTTTGCAGTGTGGAATTGAGACTCGCCATCCCTGTTGATTCCTGTGTTCTTGGCCCCATTCTCCACCATTGATATGAGCAGTTTCAAAGGGACACCTCAGCTAAGTGTAACGGCTCAGCAGCCCAAACAAGAGTTTCATGGATTCAAGGCCAGCCTAGGCTACATACAAAGTCCCTATCTGGAGAAAAAGAAAGAAAAAAAACTGAGAGGAGTGTATTGCATATCACCTTACCTGTATGGGCCTCTTTCTTCAGCCAGATACTTTGTTTTATAAATAGAAATATATGATAGCTAGGTAACTGTAATCCCAGCACTGAGGCAGGAGGATTCCCCATGAATTTGAAACCAGTCTGAACGACAGTGAGACTGTATTTTTGTGAGGGGCAGGGACCCTCTGTTGTCCCTGTGGTTGGTAATGTCTCTCTCTCTCTCTCTCTCTCTCTCTCTCTCTCTCTCTCTTTTTTTTTTTTTTTTTTTTTTGGTTTTTCAAGACAGGGTTTCTCTGTGTAGCCCTGGCTGTCCTGGAACTCACTCTGTAGACCAGGCTGGCCTCGAACTCAGAAATCCGCCTGCCTCTGCCTCCCAAGTGCTGGGATTACAGGCATGAGCCACCACGCCCGGCTTCGGTAATGTCTCTTAACAGTTATCTCTAATGTCCTATGAGTCACACAAGTGTTGGAAGCCCAACCAGGTCACGCCTTGACTCCATAAGATGGAATCCAGGCCTGGATAGGTATAGACCGTGTCCTCTTGGAAACATCATTATGGGTTTGGGTTTCCCCAAAACAACATCAAATGGACTGTTGGTTGGGAACAACTTTGCCCCCTGGAATCCTGCGGATCTTTGAATCCAGAGATCCTGTGGAGGCTAGCCTGATCTAGCCTGATCTACAATCTACTCTCTGTCTCTTTGCTATTTGCCTCCTGAAGGGGAGGCAACCTGGGGTCTTGACAGCACCCGTAAGGGAAACTTGAGGCCCGAAGGTGCTGACCAGGGATGTGCAAGCTCCTCGTACTTGCTAGAAGCTTCTGTGGGTGGGCAGAGCATCCTCAGGCTACCGGAGCTGTCGATATGTGCAAGCGTGTGTCAGACCTGCTTCCTGGTCCTACATGGCATGGCCCTCCTGGGAGATCATCCTTGGAGGCAGAACTTGGTGGAGCCACAGGGGACTCTCGTCTCCTATCTGTGGGGAGGCTGAAGCCCTGAAGCCAGGGGCGACTGCACAGGGCCCTCCCTCCCGGCTTTTAGAGCTCAGGACACCTATGAGCTTATAGAATGATGGGAAGGAGGAGGTATCCAGAGGACTTGAGATGCCCTCGGGATGCTGTGGTTTGTCTAGAGTGCCCCCTGCTGGCTGGTGTGACCATGGAGGTCTTTTCTTGGTTGGTGACAGCCTCTGAGCTCAGTGCTGATTAGTTCAGGCCTGGGTCCCCAGCCAGTCACTAAACTGACCTGGATTTGACTTTCTGGGTTCTTCTGGCTCACTATCCTTGCCCTAGCCAGCTTTAGAAGTCTCTCTCTCTCTCTCTCTCTCTCTCTCTCTCTCACACACACACACACACACACACACACACACACACACAAAAATGTATGAGTGTTTGACTGAATATATAAATATATATATACACCACATGCACACCAGATACCTGAGGAAGCCAGAAGAAGGTGTCAGATTTCATAAAACTGGAGTTACAGATAGTTGTGGGCCATCACATGGGTGTTAAGAACCAAACCCAGGTCCTCTGCAAAAACAGCAAATGTTCTTAACCACTGAGCCATCTCTCCAGCCATAGAAAGCATACACTTTACAGGAATCCTGGCTGCCATTATTTGCCCATGTTTAGAGTGGGATGATCATTCACAGTCCCTCAAATATTGCCAGGAACCAAGATAACCTGTCCAATGGTGTACCATTGGCCCACTTCTATCTGGGCCTCCCCTTGTCTCTGCCTTCCCTGTGGTTTGTCTCTGGCCACAAGAGCCTTCCTTTGTCACTGAAATGCTGGCTGAGGCTCTCTGCAAGTGTACCTGGGAGGAGACAGCCTCTGCTTGAAGGACCCCCAGAGGTGCCAAGGTGTTCTGCACCCCTCCTAGCCTCCAGCAAGGACCCCTAGGCACTCCCCAGAACCTGTCTCATAGGATGGAATGGGAAACCCAGGATTCTGCCCTGGCTCTTACAGGAACTGTAAACAGAGTCAGAATTTCCTCACCTGCATGTGGGGATATCGCAGTATCTGTCAGTGCCCTGGGTCTGGCCAGCACTTGATCATTGGCTGGAGAGGTTCAACCAGTTGTCACCTAGTAGGTCAGCTAGAGTAAATGCAGACTTTTTTCTTTCAAGACAGAGTCTCTGCAAAACTGATGATTCTCCTGCCTCCGCCCTTCCAAATGCTGCGATTATGCACACATGCCAAGAGTTCCTAGAAGATCATGTCATTTTCACGGCATACTGCTGGCCCCAGAACTGGGGGATCCTCCAGGGTTCCCAGGCAGCAGAAACATAGGAAGGACCAGATGGAAACTCATAATGTGGGGATGGGTGTGGGGACGTGGGGATGGCTGGACCAATTGTCTTAGTCAGGTTGCTATCACTGTGATGAAACCCCATAACCAAATGCACCTTGGGGAGGAAAGGGTTTATTTAGCTTCCGTACACTGAATCACTGAATCCCACTGAGGGAAACTGAGGCAGGAAATCGAATGGGGGTGCGGGAGGGCTGACACAGACACAGTGAAGGGGGCTGCTTGCTTTTTGGCTTGCTCTTCCTGGCTTACTCAGCCTGCTTTCTTATAGAACCCAGGACCATCTGCCCAGGGATGGCCCCACCCACAATGAGCTGGGCCCTTGCCTATCAATCACCAATTAAGAAAATAATACCCCACGGGCTCTTCTATCATCCGATCTTTTTCTTTTCAATGTATTTATTTTTATTTTGTGTGCATTGATGTTATGCCTGCATGTATGTATGTATGTCTCTGTGGGGTTGTCAGATCTTGAAGTTACTGTGAGCGGCTGTGTGGGTGCTAGAAATTGAACCCGGGTCTTCTGAAAGAGCGGTCAGCGCTCTTAACCGCTGGGCCAGCTCTTTATCCCCCTACAGCGGGATCTTATGGAGGTATTTTTTATTTCAATTGAGGTTCCTTCCTCTCGAATGACTTTAGCTTGTGTCAAGTCCACACAAAACTCTCCAGGACATCAACGAACATTGAAATGATAAAGAAATGATGGACAAGGAGCTGGGTGTCAGAGAGTGTTAACACTCGACAGGTGCCAGGACGAGGATGGGAGAAATAAATACAAGCACAGCCCCCACCTCTACCTTCTTGCTGGAAACCTCTTAAGATAAAGCGGGGCACCCAGGGCCCCTCTAGGGCAGGACTGCCGATGTGGACCTGGGAGGGTGGCTGGGAAGCTGTGTAAGGTTGTCGGGTGTACCCCACTCAGTGACACCCTCTTGCCTCTCTCCTCAGACTGGACCACGTTCATGGCTCTCGGGTAGGACCCAGCGAAACGGCCAGAATGAATTCTATGGACCGGCACATCCAGCAGACCAATGACCGTCTGCAGTGCATCAAGCAGGTGGGTGTGGCCAGCTGGCATCGTGGGTGGGACAGGCAGGGATTAGGTCTGTGCTGCAGCAGGATGATCCCTGGGTACCAGCTAACACTAGACCCACACACCTATGAATGCCAGTCACGCCTCATTCCCACCTAGCTGTGCGACTATGGGCCAGGGTCCTGCCTTCTCTGGGTTTTGCTTGCATGCTTTGAGTTGCGGTGAGGGTGCAGTGATGTGTCTTAACACCATTGTCCACCTTCTACCCTTCCCAGACCTGTGTTGTCTGGGTCCCTGATCCATCTGCTTGCTAACAGTAAACAGAAAGGCCTGGTATGGTTGGCATACTTCTGTGATCCCAAGCACTAGGTAGATGGAAGCAGGAAGATCAGGTGTTCCAGATAATCTTCACACACACAGCGAATTCGAGGCCAGCATGAGCTGCATGAGGCCCTGTGTCCAAAAGTTACAAGAAAGGGAAAGGTTCTGAGAACCTTTACAGAAAAGGAAACTGAGGCACAGAAAGAGAATACTGCTTCAGTGGTGCTAAGGAAACTTTATCCTACACTGTGTGTGTGTGGCGGGGTGGGGGTGGGGGGTGTTCTCCAGCTTGTCCACACTTAGAACCCCAGAGGCAGGTCATCTCCAGCACCCCTGTCATGGGTTGTTGTAGGGAACCCCTCACTAGACACGCCCCAGACATGACCTGGGATGATGCTCCAACCTCTCCCCAGAGATGACTAAGAACGATGCTGTCTCTACCTTTGGGTCCAACCTCCGGCAGAGAACTGTGGAGTCTCAGGCATCACAATTTAATCAGAATAGAAAGGTGAATGTTTGCATGCTTAGATGACAAATGTGTCTGCTGGGTGGACCCTGGCTGATGCAGGGTGTGGCCCTGCCCACCCTGGACCTCACAAGCTTGGTCTCTTGACACCTAACCCTTCCAGCACAGCCTTCTCAGCCACACTAATGGCCTCCAGCAGTCCCTGTCATCAGAACCCCACCCCCAGCACCATACAGCTCTTCTCTGCAGAGACAGCTTGGCTGGCTGCCCCTCGTCTTTAGCCTCTAGGTGCTGGGGGAACCAAGGCTTCCTCTTTGCAAGGTGCGACTCTCGAGGCTCCTGGTCATCTTGGTTCCACAGGGAGAACCCTGCACTGTGAGTCAGTTCATAGTGCGCGGCAAGAGCCCCAGGCCCGAGGCAGCCTTGGGAGCATCACCACACCCCGAGCCTGAGCTCAGGGCCTTCCTGGTCTCCCAGTAACCCCACGTATCCCGCTCCCCTCTGGAGCCGAGGCACGAGGATCTCTCAAAGTCCACAATGTCCTTCCTGGTGCTCGGTCCGTCCAGGCTGGGGCCACAGTATATTTCCCAGGGTGCAGAGGAGGGTGGGTGAGTGGGTGGATGGACATTCGGCTGGAGAGTTAGATGAGTAGGTATGTATAGATGATAGATGATAGATGGGTGAATGGGTGGCTGGCTGGATAAATTGGCTCCTAGATGAATGGACAGATGGATGAGTGGACGGACAGGGATAGATAAAGTGATGAATGCTTGAATGGGCAGATGGGCAGGTAGATATATGGATGGATTTGTTCCGGATGGATGGATAGACGCATAGATGAATGTGTCTGTGATTCATCCGTGTGTCTATCATCCCACAGAGGGACTGGTGGGCAGTTGGATTGATAAGATGAATCCGTCACCTCTTGGGGAGCCGGCCCCGGTTAGAGCATCGGTGTACCCACTTCCTGCCCACACGCTCGGCAGTCATGGGTATAGATTCAGTCCCCTGAGGAATTGTGGAGAGGGGTGGGGGGGTTCTCATGGGAAATGGGCCATCGGTGTCTAGTACCAGCCACAGGAAGGAACCTCTGCCAATGATTCCAAATGTGTCCATACTCTAGGCTGTCTATCCTAACCCTCACCTGGCCCCTTTCCCTCCCCGGGCCACTGGGGTCCCTTGTAAAGTGGCCAGGTGGCTGGCCTCAGTAGAAGAGCTGTCGCTAGGATAATCAGATACCCACTCATCACTCCCTTCAGACCTTATCTTGTGCCAGTCTAGCGGCCAGGTGGGCCTAGGAAGTTGTTTCTATCGTCTAGAGTCTGGAGGTTCATAGGAGAAGCGAGGCCCCTTCATGGGAAGCACCAGTTGCCAGCAGCCCCATGTGTCCGTCCCCACTCTGTAACAGGCTTCTCCCACACGTCTACACTTGGCCACAGCCCTACAAACAACCCACACACACACATGCACGCACACGCACGCACGCACGCACGCACGCACGCACGCGCGCGCGTCCCCTCTCCCCACTCCCATTTCACAGATGAGAGCTCTGAGGTTCGGTAATGTCCTCGGGGCTGCGTGACGCCGAGGTTGAGGTGGTGTTTGGGCCAGGTGTGCACTCTGTGTCATCAAAACACGGTCTCTATGTGATTAAGCCATAATGAGGGTGAGACCAGCGACAAGCACCGAGAGAAGGCTGAGGCCACAGAGATCCAGGCAACAGCGTTACGAGGGTGCTACTGTTTACCTCCTCTGTGAGACGCATCCCATAATGAGCCAGCTGTGAATGGAGAGGAGGCTGGCCATATGCAGACGGGCTTTTGCTCAAACAGGGCCTGACTGAACAAGAGAGCAGGCTTGGGGATCAGCCTCAGAGGCCACTCAGGAGCTCAAGCCCTCCAGAGAGCATTGCTATGGCCACCTGAGAGTAGGTGCGGGGCTTGCTGACAGCGCTGATTGGTTGTGGCCTCGCATAAATAAACGAAACACCTGGTTGTCACGGGGGAGTGCGCGCCAGAAGGAGCCGCTGAGCTGTACCGCACCATCAGAGCGCCAGTGCTCCCTGGGGCCTCTGAGAGGCAGATTTAGAAGTGAACACCAGAGGCAGAAGCAAAGCCAGGCAGCCAGTCTCCCAAAGGGCGTGGCTGTGTATGCAGCGGCCCCTCCTGTCTCGGTGATCTTGGAGAAGGAGCTGCAGCTTTAGAGAGCCTCACACCACACGGCTGGGCTCCTACAGTGCAGGGGCGGGTGGGGCTGGGGAGGACTGAGACCTAACCCTGACCCTGAGCCATGGGCAGCTACCAGGTGCTCTGCCTGGACCACACGAGCCCAGCCTGGTCTTGTGTGATTGACCTCCGACCCCCATGGCATAGGCTGTTACGCTCGCTTGCCCTTTTTCTCCCTCCTTGTCTTCTTCTCCGTGGAGCGGGGTGTTCTTACTGAGCTCACTTTCTTCTCACCGGAAGCATTTCCTCACGTGAGCCATACTCTGATAAGCGCAAGGAACCAAAGTTCCCATGACCGCACGGGAGTCTCCCATCCCCATCTTTCAGATGGATGACTGAGGCTGGGCGAGGTGAAAGGACCATCCTAGATTAATAAGGGGCACAGGCGGAGCGATCCCAGAGCCCTGACCCCAGAAGGGCTCCCACAGCCCCTTTCTGGGGTGCCGGCTCCGAGGCCCACTCTGCCCTGGCTGTGAATTGACTCGTGTCACGGGTGAGTGACAGAGCCCATCTTAGCCCATGGAGATCCTGCCGGCCTACCAATACCGAGGGAGCGGCTAGCATCCTGTGTGTATGCATCTGGTTTCTACACGATACCCTCTGGGGTCATACCTACCACTAGGCCAAATCACAGCCGTGACTCTAACTTGCCCCACGGCCCTGGTCTTCTACCTCCTGGCCCCAGTGCCAAATGACAAGGACCCAGGAAGACGAAGGTCGGTGTTAAGGATGAAGTGGGATCTTTTCAACTCCTCCATGCTGGTAGCCTGGGGCCTGAAGTAACTCTGCGAGCCTCAGGATTCTGACTTCCTATGTGTGAGGCAGGAGGAAGAGGCTCCAGGGCCTAGGCCTGAGGAGCTGGAGGAGCTTGGAAGCTAAGAGCACTAAGCCACAGACACCGTACTGTAGATAGCGTGATGATCCAGATACTGTGTACCAAGTCCCCCTTCCCAATTATGGGTGTCCTCCTTCCCCGACACACACAGGAAGGACCTGAGCTGGAGTAGAGAGTGAGAGGGGTGGGGTATTAGGAAGGCACCCCCAGAGCCTGCTGGCTTCAAGTATAGAGACTGGGTACCACCTTCCAAAACCCCTCTGGGACCCCCTCCCAGCCACCCGCATCCACAGAGCACTTGAATGTCTGATGGCTCTGGCCTTTACTAGCCCTGATTCTCACCTTTGAAGTGCGTGGCTGACCTCATCCTGCGGGTGTCTGAGGAAGCTAGAGCACCCAGCCTGCCTTCTGCTCCTCTCTGTGCGCCTCCTTCGGCTCGTTCTGAGGTCCTCTGTTCCCTGGCCTCTTCTGGCAGCCTCAAGCCTTTCTCTTTGTTTTTTGTTTTTTCTCCACAGCACTTACAGAACCCCGCCAACTTCCACAATGCTGCAACCGAGCTCCTGGATTGGTGTGGAGACCCTCGCGCCTTCCAGCGGCCCTTTGAGCAGAGCCTCATGGGCTGCCTGACGGTGAGTCTTCGCCTTCCCCCACGTAGCACACCGGGAAGCGTGGACGTGGGACCGGAAGTCCTGTCCACCTACCTTTCTGTGGGCCCCAAATGCTGGGGGAAGCAGCTGCCCACGCTGTTAGCTGGTTCTGCAGGCGCACCCACCCCCACTGCCTGGTCTGACATGGAGACAGTCTTCGTGGGGTGTATGGCTCCCTCACACTTGAGGAGAAGCACACTGTGGAGACCAGTGCTCCGTCAGAGGCAGGGGAGCTCGGAGGGCTCTGCCTTCCTTTCCCACAGCCGATTATATGTATTGAACTTCGCTCTGGTTGGCTGACTGTCAACTCAAGAGCGTGTATCGAGCCTCTGATACCTTCATCCATCTGGACAAACAAACCTCGTTTGATCCCTCATTATCATGTGGGGTCCCCTCTGCCAAGTTCTGGATACCCCAGGATAAATAAAACTTTTTTTAAAAAAAAAAAGATTTATTTATTGTTATATGTAAGTACACTGTAGCTGTCTTCAGACACACCAGAAGAGGGCATCAGATCCCATTACGGATGGTTGTGAGCCACCATGCGGTTGCTGGGATTTGAACTCAGGTCCTTCAGAAGAGCAGTCAGTGCACATAGACGCTGAGCCATCTCACCAGCCCCTCAATAAAACTTTCTTAAGCTTGATTTCTTAGGAAAGAGGCAGCAATGTGGAGAAATGACTGAGAAAACAGGAGACAAGAGCAGGGTATGGGTCTTTGCCAGCTGGGAGGTGGGGCTAGTCATGCAAAACCATGCATACGTATGGCACAGCTCACCAGGCTGTCAAGCACAGCCAGAGTATCCCTGGGCCACAGAGCAGCATGTGCAAAGGCCCTGGTGTCCAGAGAACTGGGTGGGGTTCAAGATCTTGCCTGGTCTGGATCCTGAACCTGCCCAAACCTGAGGCTGGAAAGAACCTGGGAGTCATCTGTAGCTTCTAAGTGTCCCCCAGCCATGTGGCCTCCCTGCATTAGGACAGTCCCTCAGAAGGCCTGTAGTGGGCTCGGAAGGGCGTGTGGTTCACACTGTGTGGAGCCTGCATGTCCTCCTGAGTGTGGAATATAGGCTGGAGATGCATGGCCGGGCAGGAATGGTGTCTCCTAAGAGCTCCAGACAGGACAGGGACAAAGAGCTCAGCTTAGCTCTGGCTTAGAAGAGGAGACATGGTGACCACAGTAGGCTATCTTGGTCTGAGAAAGGCTGAGATATCCGTGACACATGCCACCTCCCAGAATCCACCTGTCCTTCAAGCTGCGTACTTTACAGAGGAAGACACTGAGACTCAGAACTGACTGCCATGCCACCCAGTCTTAAAAGCATCTCGGTCTCTAGCTGAGGCCCCCGTGAACCTCAAGGGGGTGGTCCAGGCCATCTAAGCCATGGCGGAGAGCCTAGCAGAGCCCGTCTGTCAGAAGCTGACCCCATCTGTCTCACTCAAGCCGCCTGCACGGCCCTGCTGTCTTCCTTATCCTGCAGCCCCCTAGCTCCCCTCTCCACCCAGCTGCCTAATCCTCTTTGCAGGATCTGGGTCCAGCCTAAGCTCCATAGAGAGGGCCAGATGTTGCCCGGTTCGCAGTTCCCACCCCAGTTTCCTGTAACTGTAGTGGGAAGAGAGGCTGGGGCCAAAAACAGTATGTCACTGGACAAACTAATATGCTACCCCCCCCCAACATACTGCATCAAGCTTGGCCCTGCCTAGGTCATGGACCCAAAGGAGACATTGGCCCTGGCCAGCCTGGATAGACCAGGAGCTAATCCTGCCTTGCTTCGTTCATTTAGTCATTCAGCAGACATTTACCAAGTCCCTGCTGTGGGCCACTACAGTAGCCATGAAACACGGTAGGAACTCAGAAGATCTTGTTCCTGGGGAAGAGACTAGGCTAAGAGAACAGAGCCCAGGTGTCAGCGGGGTGACAAAGAAACAGGAGACTGAGAGCTGTGCTCAAGTACAGAGTGGTTGTGGGGGGTCTGGTCTGCAAGTGAACAAACAGGGCTTTGTGTATGTGCTGGGGGGGGGGGTTCCATCCTGGGACTGAGCAGCTATGCAGGGCTTCCTGCAGAAGGGACCCCTCCCTTCCCCCAGGAGGACTCCCTTGGGACGTTCCTGAGCAGAGATGTGTCTTTCCAGACCGAGGACACTGTGGGCAGAGGTTCTGTGTCAGTTCCCTGGGGCCCTTCACCACCGCCCCACGATAAAGCACATGCTTACCCCCTGCCCTCCAGCCTGCCTCCCAACCAAAGGGAGCCCTGGAAAACCCTTCTGTCACCCCCACCCACAGGGTCGCAGCTGCACAGCGCTCAGGAGAGCCTGCTGCCGAGGGAATTAGACAGGGGAAGGTCACAGACGTTGACCTTGGCATCCAATCTGTTTTTCAGGGCTCCATCTTCACGGTATCTAGAGAAGAGCCTTCCAGGTAGGCAGGGAAGGAAGGTACCATCTTCACCCCGGTGCTTCCTGCAAGAAGAGTCAAGAGCAGGGCAGGGAGGTTGAGCCCTCTCCAGCACACACACACACACACACACACACACACACACACACACACAACTGCAGGCTTGGGTCCCTCCCTAGCCTGGGGTAGCTAAGCCTGCAGGTTGACGCGGCTCCCTCGGTGACCTCTGGTAGCTAGTTCCAAATTCCTCCAGATCGGCTTACTTGGAGGATATAAATTAAAAACCACTCAGCAGCAGAGAACAAATGGACATGGAGAGGTTTTGGTTTTGATTTTTATGGTTTTTTGTCTGGTTCGGTTTGTATTTGTTTGTTGTTTTGCCACGAACTTCTAAGCTGCCCAGGGTCTATTCAAATGTGAGTCTTTGGGCCACAGGCTACCTAAATCAACCCCTGGAGCCCTGTCTGGACTCACTCCAATTCACTAGTCATAAAAACATTTGTACCCATTTCACAGGTGAGGGATCCAAGGCCCAGGGAGTAGGTAGTCACTCAGCAAAGTGAGATGACTGTGAGGGGCACATGCACACCCCAGATTCATACCTAACTTCAGAGAAGCAGCCGCCACAGCAGGACACTGTGATCACGTAGGCAAGTCTCATCTCTGGGACAATGTTTTTACCCTTTGAGGTGTTGAAACTAAACACCCTGCCTGGTGCCTCTCACAAAGTCTAGGTACCTGCCAGCCAGGCCTAGCAGAAGGGCAGCCTTAGATGAGGGGGTTTCTAGCCTGTACCCAGTCTAGGCCAACCACAGGACTCTGACTGGAGTACAACAGGCCTCTCTGAGATCTAATCTGCCCAGCTTTCCAATACACCTTACCAATGGCCAAAAGGACCCTACCTTGTGAGACCTTCTTGGGGACTCAGACTTAGCCAAGGGCTGGGCAGCACATGAGACTTTTTAGTGTCACAGGCTCCCACTTGCTTGCTCTGTCATCCCTTGGCTGTGTGATCTCAAGCAAAATCCCTTTCTTTCAGCAACAGAGGACAACTTGAGCCCAAAGTGTGCCAGACTTGGCCACAGCAGACTCACTCACGGTTTCGCTGGCCTCAAGTCCTTACGCCTCTCTTGCTCAACTCAGCTAGAATTGGTTTCCTAAACCAGAGCAACAAGACTGGCCAGTATCAGACCAGGCCCAAAACCTTTGCCTTCCTTCCCTGACCCAAGGCCTCCCTGGAGGTGGAGAGCCATGGCTTTAACCCTTCATTGGCCAGACTACCTGGACTACACACACACACACACACACACACACACACACACACACACACTCTGCACTCTTGTCCCTTGGGAACCACGTTCTCGGGAACCTGCTACTGACAAGCATAAACCTTAGCATTAGCATCGCCCCAGTCCAAACCCAGTGACTCCATAGCTGAGCTCCATAGCGCCCCCTAGGCTGTTGTTCCAGAAACGAGGACAACACAGGCAACATTAGGTGTCAGGGCTGAGGCAGGCAGTCAGGAACCTTCCCTCTAGAGGGCTAACAGGGGGCAAACAGAGAGCTGGGAGCCCGTGGGAACGAGTCTGGGGAGGCTGGAAGGGTTCTCTTTGCATCAGAAACTGAGCAAAGATCCCAAAGTGAGATTAGCTGCCTCTTCCCGCCCTAGCTGGCTTTGGGCCCGTCGGGGGTTTCCCAGGACAGAGGGTCCAGAGAGCGCTGGTCTAGCAGGTACTGGGGAAAGGCACTCTCTCTGCTGGCTCCTCCCTTATTCTGTTACACTCCCTCTGACCTTCTGTGTCCATCTGACATCTGCAGTCCCAGCACTCGGGAGGATCACAAGTTGGAAGCCAGACTTGGGCCTCACAGTGATACCTTTCCAAAGAAAGGGAGAATGGGGTGGGGGAGAGAGGAAAAGGAGAGCTGGCCTCACAGGCTCGGTCGAAAGGATCCTCCCTTCCAACCCACCCCAAGCGGGATGCTATTGTGATGGCCCTGGATGCCAGGCTGAGCACACTGCAGCCAGAGGCCCCTCAACAGCATCCAAGTAGGGCAGACCGCAGAGACTTGAGGACTCAGCCTCCCCTCCTCAGCAGCTGGAAACGACTTCTTCCCACTCAGGCATGGCCTCCCCAGCTGCTCTCCGGTGTGAGTGCATTTTCTAAGCTCCTCCCTCCTTAACAAGGAAGCCTTGTCTTGCCATTGTTAATGAGATGGGAGTAGGGACCTGGAAGCAGCCGGTTACCCAGGGATAGGTCTTCTTGGGACAGAATCAGATTCAGGAGCCTCCAGGGCCTCTCTTTGGTCCTTGGGGCACCCCAGCTCCACACAGTGCCTCAACAAGGCACCAATCTCTCCAGATGGGTAAGATTTAGGGGCTCACTCTAAGGGCTTAGTGCTGAGTAAGGGCTTACCCCCCACCCAGGCTGAGCTCCGGAATACAGGAAGGTTCTGCGTTTCTAGGCTGAGGTGTGATGATCTACAGAACCACGTGTCCACCCGGTCCAGAAGCCTCTGACATACTGTGGGTAGCTCTGCCTGTAAACTATTGGAAGAGCAGCAAACCCCAAGTCTCTGCTTCTCAGGGTCTGGCTGTTGAGGCAGGATAGTAGGGGATGCAGGACATCTCCGGGAGATACCCCAAAATTTTCAGATGCCTGGGAGCAGCAGAGTAGAGAGTTCCTGCAGAGGAAGGAATAGAAGCCCAGGTAGAGTGGGAGGAGGCCGAGGGAAGAGCGGCATCCTGGGGCTAGGGCCTGGGAGATAGGGTGAGCAGCTATGCGGAGATGCAGAGCACCGAGCTAGAGCCACTCTGGTGAAGGTGGCACTACATCTGAAGCTAATGGCTAGCTAGGTCATTGCCATTAAAAGGGACCTGCTAAAGTCCTAACTCCATCTGGCCTTTGACCCCTGCCATAGCCTGGCGCCTTCCCCTGCTTCAGTATTGTTGCAGGTATGTGTACCAGCTCAGGCTCGGAGCTTGGAGGGGATGGTAACTCACCCTGCGTTTCCTCTTTTCCTGCTGTCAGGTCGTCAGCCGTGTGGCTGCCCAACAAGGGTTTGACCTGGACCTGGGCTACAGACTCTTGGCCGTGTGCGCTGCCAATCGGGACAAGTTCACCCCCAAGTCTGCTGGTAAGTACCTCCCTGTCTGGGGCTGGACAGGTGGGAGCAGAAGGTGGGAAGAGCCTCCGTTGGTCTAGGGGTGGGGCAGGCCTCTGAGGGTGAGTAGCTGAGCCATCAGCCCTGGGGCTTCCAGATAGGGCTCAGCCCTGCGTGTCTCCCAGCAGAGCGACAGCACTCTGCGATCCGCTACACCCCGGCTTCGGCACCGACCTGAAGGCAGGTCGAGCAGCACGGCCATCATTGCTGTGGGCGCTTGGCGTATGCCTCGTGTTGTCTATCCAATTGCACCAGTGAGGACACTGAGGTTTAGGGACACAGAAGAGTTTTTCCTGGTCACGGAGTAACACGTAGTCGGGACGGAACTGCAGAAGGAGCATGCGTAGTGATCCTTACCCACCATTCACTCATTCATTCCTTCATTTACTATTTCATTCAAAACCCCCTTAGAGAAAACCAAAAACGAACCTGTCAATCTAGCATTTCTAAAAGGAAACGTCTTCTGCAAAACATTATCTCTTGAGACTTGCCCACAGCTTGTTTACAGTGGTCCGGGAAGGTGCTGACCTGTGTTCTGTTTTGAAGGAAACACATTATAGTTACTGGGATTTGGGGGTAATCTGGGCAAAAAAAGGTGGACTCCCTCCGTCTTAATTTTTCTGTTTGCTTTCTTAATGGTCCACTTTTGCACAAACCACCAGCCCCATAAATGTGTGTGGGCAGCAGGTACGTTTGGATTTTAAATAACAGAGGCAACTGACTATCTGGGGTGCCCTTGCTGAGCGGATGATCTCTAGGCCTCAGTTTGACTTCCTTGGGAAAGTAGAAACGATGGCGAGACTTGCTTTGCTGGGGTCATGGTAAGGTCTAGAAACACATAAAGCGCCGAGTGTGGGATCAGGTCGATAGAATGAGAGGACAGATGACTGTAATGTGGGGGTACACAAGCATGCACATGCAGATAGATGTACGTGTATGGTGAAGTGTCTGCAGGTTCAGGCTGTGCTGAGTGCTGTGAAGGAAGAGTGTAGAAGGTGGGAAGGCGCAGACCCAGGCTGGGTCGAGGGAAGCTTCCCAAAGTTGAGAAAGAGTTGAATGTGTGACAATCCCTTCACAGGTGAAAGGAGCATTCTGTGCAAAGGTCCTTGAGTGGGAAGAGGACAGGGATGTGTGTCAGAATCAAAACAAGGACGGTGGTTCTGAAACCTAGAGGCAAGAGCACAGGGCCAGAGAGAGGCTGGCCGAGGGCAGTTGAATCGTGTAAGCCCTGTCTTAAAGGTTGTGTTCTCTGTCCTGAGGGTAATGGGAACATGGCTAAAATCCCAGGCTATGACATCCCATCTCTGCTAGCACAAGGAACAAATTGCACCAGCCAGAGATCAGTGTGGACATAGGGGCCAGGGGCAGGTCTCTAAGGAGACCACTGGGGCATGGCCTTCGTGGTAAGATGCTTGTCTAGGGTCTTTGCTGCTTGTTATTGCTGTGATAAACTACCATGATCAAAAGCAATGTGGAGGGTAAAGGGTTTGTTTCCATCTACAGATAACCCTGTGCCATCAGGAAGGCAAGTCAGGGCTGACTCAAGCAGGAACCTGGAGGCAGGAACTGAAGCAAAGGCCATGGAGTCGTGCTGCTTATTGGCTTGCTTGGTTGGCTTATTTATGCAATCCAGGACCACCTACCTGGGGATGGCACAGTGATCTGGGCCTTCCCACGTCAATCATTAGTCAGGAAAATGTCCCACAGACTTGCCGGAGGCTGATCTGATGGAGGCATATTCTCAAGTGCAGTCCTGTCTTCCCAGATGACCCTACCTATGTCCAGTTGACAGAAAACTAACCAGGACACCTAGCATGTATGAGACCCTGGGTTCTGTCGCCCTCATACAGATAGATAGATAGATAGATAGATAGATAGATAGATAGATAGACAGACAGATAGATAGGCAAAGTCAAGAAAGATTATGTAGGCAAAGAGACACAGACCAGTGGGAGAATGGGTGTCCTGGAAGCCAGAACTAGTCCTTGGTATAGGGGAGGCCTCATGCCCCGTGAGACCTGACTTCCGGGCCTCTTAATCCCCTCTCCTAATGGCTCATGCAATAGTCTAGAAAGTTCTGTAAACCCCGGCTTTGTGAGACACAGAATATTATCTACATTTATGGATGAGGACAGTGAAGTTCAGAGGAGTCTTGTGGCCTGTCTGAAGTCACACAGCTCACAAACAGTCCAGCTGGGACAAGGACTCCAGCCTCCTCGGAGGGCTTCGCCCACTCCACCTCAGCCGACTCCTGTCTAGGATCCAAGCACGCTTTCGCTTGGCACAGCAGCAGGAGGCTGCGCTTTCCAAGAGCCCTTTCAGCGGCTCCCCCTCTGTTCGCGTCACAGCTGGGCGAGGTCACAGTTCACAGCACCCCTTCCCGCGCTGGGCCTAAGGCTAAGCGTCCGTCCACGTATCCCTTTGTCCGTGTACTCCTCCGGCAGCTGGTAGTGCAGCGTGCCTGTGCCTTGGCAGAAGTGGAATATTCCCTTGTTCAGAGTCAGACCCGTCAGAACCGACAGCCCTGGCTCACCGACTTCCCTAGGTATGTCTTCAAGAAGTAAGGGCACCCCTGCTTGAGAGGCTGGAGGTCAGTCTTAGGCGAGCTCAACAGCTGATTTCTTTCGAGGGATGAGGGGCTTGCTGGGCGCAAGGCTGATCTCTCAGCTGCCTTCCCTGGCTCAGAGCTGTGGTCAGAGGCTTGCCCCACCCCCACACCCCCACACCTACCCCCCTCCCCCGCTGCACAGCTGCCTCAGGGAACTCGGAGGGCTGGCTCTCTCAGTGTTGGCTAAGAAAGATGCCCAGGTGGTACTTGACACGGTGGACACCAGCACATTGCAGCCATCCTTCTCCATGTGTCTGTCCCCAAGCCATCTCCTGACCTCTCCCTTCCTCCCAAAAGGCACATCTCTCCCCTTGGCTCTGTGGATAAGTGGGTCCATTACCAGATGTAACCTGCCCTTCGGGTGCACGTGGCTCTCCTAGTCTCCCTAGAGGCCTCGGTCCTGGCACTCTGTGCTCAGAGACTGGCACCCCAGCTGCTCCCCACCCCCTGCCTTTCCCATTTGCCTAGGCTCCACTTCGTCTAGCTTGCCTGTGCAGTGTCGCTGTCCTTCCTCCCCAAGGGCCTCTGCTGGCTGTCCCTTCTTCATTATTCTTGGCCATATCTGTCTTCCTTGACTTTCTGTGCCTTTCTGAGTTTCCATGCCCCTCAGACTTTAACCCCACACTGGGTACTTGTGGCTCTACATGTGTGTATGGCTGTGCATGCATGCATGCGTGTCTTTATGTGAAGTATGTGCATTGTGTGGCTGTGTATCATGCATGTGTACAGTGTGAGTGTGTAGTGCTGTTAAGTGTGTTCAAGGCCATCTCCCTGTGTATTCATGCCTGGTATGTCTGGCTGTGTGGGTATGTACATGGTCTGTGTGTGGCAGTATGTCATGCGCGTGTACATTGTCTGTCTGTCTGTCTGTCTGTGTGTCTGTCTGTGTGTTTGCATACTCATGTATGCTCATGCCGGGTATGTCTGGCTGTGTGGGTATATACACATGTATCTGATGAGTCCTTCTGTGATAGTGAAGGGGTTTCAGTACATGGAGACCTACGAGTGTACACAGCTGTGTGTGGGCTCTGGGGGAGGTGTATGACTGTAACTGAATGGCTGAGCAGTGCGAGCGCGCACGACTGGCTGCATCTGCGGGCGCCTCTCCCACCCTTCTGCCTTCTGTCTCTCCTGTCAGGAGGCCAGGCTGGGGCCTGAGAAGGCCGTGCAGTGAGATCATGCTGTGAGGAGAGATGCTTTGTCAAGAATGCTGCCAGGGAGTTGGGCTGCGTGCGTGCATGGTTGCGGCAGTGAGCAGGGTGGTGACTCCGAGCAGGCTCAGGCCTGGGGGCAGCACTATATGGCACGAACGTGAGAGAGACAGAGACGGAATGCAGAGCCGAGCAGAGCCCAGACACTACGGCGAGCTGCCCGGGCAGCCGCCTCCACGTGGGGCCCTCTCATGCCCAGCCCCCAACTCTTTGTTCTGCTGCAGCCTTTAGCCTCTGCGCACACTGGAGCAGGAGCACGCATGCGCACAGGCACTCGCATCCTCATCTTGAGGCTCCTGAGGGGCCAGCTGCACCCTCCCACACCCCCACCCCTTCCTAGCATAGAAGGTCACCTGCCCAGCCCCCAGCACCTGACACATCCCAGGCTCTCCTCCAGGGCTATAGCAATGCCCACCACCCCCCTCCACTACCACATGCCAGCCCGGAGTAACTTGGCAGGCTGTGCTGAAATGTCAGCCTCTTGGGCGCTCAGTGGTCGGCCTTCTGTTCAGCCTACATGGGAGCGAGTACCAGGCAGGCGCCATGTCCGAGGGTCCCCAAGAGTGGTCTGTGCGCCTCCGCTGGTGTCTGTGCTTGAATAGATCTATGTAGCCTCAGCTGACCACAGCCAGCACGTGTTGAAATAACAGAATAGAGAATGTGAGAGCCCAGAAGGTAAGCAGCCTGGGACCGAAGGAAAGGAAGATGCCCCCCACGCCATAGTGGGTCTGGAACACAGGTGGGGGTGCCAGCTGCTTTTTGGGGGGGTCTTCTTTCTTCTCCCTTGCATAGCCAGTGCTGGGGGTCTTAAAGGGGCTAGTGGCAGATTGGAAGTGTGGGTGCCCAGCTAGTGTGGGAGGCATCAAGAATACCCAGGGTGCCACCCTGGCAGGCACCAGCAAGCTTTTGGAGAAGGGACCATAGAAGGCAGAAGAATGATTTAAGTGGGGACAGGCAGAGGGTGTTTCCCAATCACAATCAAGCCAGGCTGCCCAGAGCTGGGTCCAGACACTGGACGGCTGGGTAGCTTTAGAACATACCTGTTCGTTGTGTGCAATCGTTCTTCGTGGGGGTAGCACCATCACACAAATGTTTTTCGTCCTTTGGTTGGAAACCTTGGGTCTGCATTCCCAAGATGGATAAAGTCTAATGGGTTCCCCCTTGAGGACAGGTGATCTGCCAAGCTACTACTTACGATTTTACCCCCACCCCCGCCGCAGTCTTGCACTGTGGACATGCCTGTATCTGACCTCTGACACCTGACCTCCATTCTAAGCATACCTTCCAGCACAGCAACCCAAGTCCCAAAACCGGAGTGGAAACAATGTAGCTTGCTGGCTTAGAGTCCCCAGATGCATGCCTGCTCTGTTTCCCTGATGAGTCACGTGCCCACGTGCCCGTCAGATGTCTGGTCGTAGCGGAGGAAGGCATTGAGACATGCCTTGCCTCTCTCTGCCTGTGATCTGTGGAAGAGGCTCTGAGGAGACACTGGCTCCCACTCTAGGGCTCTCAATTCAGGGATAGGGACCACAATGGGCCTTCTACGGCAGCTCCTGTGGCAGCCCCGTGGTTAATTTGTTGTGGGGCTGGGATGGGACCCAGGTACCCAAAGCCAGTCAGGTCATTTCAACTTCTACCAGCCAGGACTCCTCACACCAGGGAAGGTAGGTCATATACCGGTGTGCCATTGTCTTGGAAAACAAGCTTTCTTGGCACCCACCAGGCTGCACGGTGACTCTGCGACACCTCCATGGTGGACAGCACTTCTGGTCTCTCATAGCGTCATGGCAGCTGTCTCTACCTTCACCCTCCCCCACAGCCTTTCTCCACCCTCTCTCCGCCTCTGCCCACCCCAACAGAGCACTCAGCTGCCTTCCCTTCGGCATGGAGGACAAATAGCCCCATTCAGGGACACCCGCCAGAGCTGTCTCTCTAAGACAAAGCTGTGTGCAGCTCCCCGTGAAAAACGGCTCTCGGCCGCCCAGTGAGCAGGCAGGATTGGTGGGTGCAGATTGCAGGGGATTTGTTAGCGGCTGCCAGTTCCCCCCCAGAGATAGCAGGAAGGCAAGGCCTTGTCCTTGAAACACCAGGCCGCCTGGCAGGCTGGGGCACCTTCTCAAGGCCAGCGACAGACTTCCTCCTGGACACCACCCCCCACCCCCACGTGAACTCTCTGCAGAGCTGGGCTGTGGGGGAGGGCTTGGCTTCCTTCCTTCTGCAGGGCCTTCTGCCCCTCCCAGGCCAGATCCCGTGGAAATGGCTCTGGATTTTACTGCCAGCCTATGGGGAACTGACTATCAGATATGTGTAGTGGCCAAAACCTGGGTTCTCCGTGCCATGGGAAAGGCCACTGGGGCTCTGTTGTTACCACATCCATTTTCAGAGGAGGAAACCGAGGCTCTATGAGGGCCAGAGAGACTCCAGCCTCATGGTTCTCAGTATTGGTGACTGAATTTGCTTGTAAGAGAGTCAAATGTGGGCCCCAGGAAGCTGTCCCTCCTTCTGAGCGACCCTGAGTGACCCAGGAAGACTGGTTGCCCTGGGGCAATGACCATGGTGGCCCCCCAGCTCCCATCTCAGTGGGGGATGTGCCCTGGGCTCCTGTAACCTTGCTCCTCAGGAAAGAGGGTCAGTGGGAGGAAACAGTGTGGGCCCAGCATTCCCAGGGTGAGGAATTGGGGCGAAGGGCAGTTGGCTGATCCCCAGAGAATTAAAGCCTCACTTTGGAGAAGAGGCAGAGCTGTGTCAGAAAGCAGGCAGATGTGGGAAGAACATCCCACTCAGGGAAAGGACTGAGTTTCTCCACGGAGACAGTGGCCACTAAAAACAAGGGCTATGTGGAAATGCCTAGGATGTCATCAAGGTAACCTTTTAAAAGACCAACTAGCTTTACCAAGGAAGAGCGTGCTGAACGGCTATCCAACACTGAGTGGTCAGTCCTCAAAACAGCTGTATAAGTAGCATTATATAGAGTGAGCAGTGAGCAGATTGTATTTATTTATTTAGGAATACGTGCATGATGTGTACACACACACACACTTTCTCTCTGTCTCTGTCTCCGTTGTCTGTGTGTGTGTGTGTGTGTGTGTGTGTGTGTGTGTGTGTTGCCAGATATAGAAGCTGCCCATGAGTACACTAGGCACAGAAAATAGGCACTGTCCCAAAATATTGACTTAACAAAGGAGGTGGGTGTGTTCCCCCCTTCCCTCTATTTCCCGTGTGTGCTTGTTGAGTCCTTCGGAGCTCGTTGGAGTTGTTAGGGGTGTTCAGAACAGAAGCAGCTCCTAGGCGGCTCAGCTGTTCCTCTATGCAGGCAGCCTGCCTTGGTGCCCCAAGAGCCCAAGGGGACAGGCCTCTTCTTGTCAGACGGCCATCCTTCCTGCCTCTCGAAGAATTAGCACATTTCTCCCCGCCCTACAACAGAGACTTGTGCAAGGCCAGGGCTGCCTGGGGCTCAGCCAGGTGTCTACTTTCTAAGCCCATCCAAACCAAGAGGCCAAATCAGGAGGGGATGAGGGCATCCGCCCCACCCACGGTAGGAGGTGTCTGCAGCTGCAGCTGCAGCTGTGAGCCTATCAGGTGACACAGAGCTTTCTACGTAGAAGTCCAAGCACTGGGGCCTGTGAGTAGAAGGGAAGGGACCAAGGATGTGCATGGGAGGAGGGGGAGGTCAAAGCCACTGAAGGCCTCCTGCTGAACGGGTGTGTCTCTGACCTGGGTCTTCCCATATGTTGGTCCTGCAGTGAAGATCCCCCGTACTTTGCTTCTTGGACTTGGGGGCGGGGGGGGGGGGTGGGGGGGGAAGCACTATACCAGAAAGCATAATGGGAGAAATAAGAGCGTGGAGGGGGGAGACACCTCACCAAAGTGGGGCTGTTAGGCATGGTATCTACTGTGGGCTCCTGGGGTTCACTCAGCCTCGCTCTCACCAGTTAGGAGTCAGAGGAAGTACTTACTCGCCGTCTCTTCACCTCTTCGGTATCATCAGTTGAGGGCTGTCTGGGGGAGGATGGGCCAGCCTTCCAACAAGCAGGTAGCTCTGTGGGGCGGGGAGGAACTGCGTGCTAGGTCAATGTGTGCTGTGTCACAGGGAGCAGACAGGGCGCTCACAGTGCCTACCTTGGGAGTCTCTCTGCCACAGTCCCCTGCAGCCTTCTCATCACCTGGACAGGCTCCAGTCTAGTCAAATTATGACTGCATTCTGAGAGTTTTGCTTTATTCATTTGGGGTTGTATTCATGCATGGGGGTTGTTAAAAAAAAAAAAAAAAAAAAAAAAACCGGGGCTAGAAGCCTCTACCTAGAGAACTATGTATCCCTGCCTACAGTGGAGTAGCTGCCCCTTGCCACATTCAGAAACTGTCAAGACAGTGAAAGCCACTTCCTGAGTATCGGTTGAACAATAGTTTTCTTGTGGGAACCCGGGACCCTGTGAGGCATCCTGTGGGTCATGGCCTGTGGATGATGACATCTTACTGGACATTTGTTCCATCCAGCCCCAAGTTCCCCCACCAGCTAAGGCATCTGCACCATCTCATGGGTGCAAGAGGAAGGAGGAGTCAGGGGATGCTGAGTGCTTCTCAGCATGAAAAATACCAGACAGGAGAGGGTTGATGGGATTCCAGTGCCGGCCCCACTCTAAAGCACAGGTGAGAGAGAGAGAGAGAGAGAGAGAGAGAGAGAGAGAGAGAGAGAGAGAGAGAGAGCGAGCCAGCCCGAGCTCTTAAGGTCTGAAATAAATGAATACTTTTATGGGTGACAGAGACAGGAGTACCACACCCACCACAGCTGTCAACCAGTCTGCAGGTCCCACTCCAAGAATCCCCAAGGCAGGCTTTAAGGAAGAAACAGATTTTCCAGCTGTGGGGGGCAGAATCGGACCAGAGCTCCAGCCAGGCCATCTTTGCTTCTCTGCGGGATGCAAGGGGCCGGAGAAGTTAGAACATTGCTCTGGGAAAGCAGGACCAAAAGCACTGTCACCCTTTGGGTGACTCCTTTCTGTACGAGCCCATCAGCTTCCCAACAGAAAGGTGCCCTCGGGACAGAGGTCCTGCTGAAACAGTCCCTCTCTCATGTCCCCTGGTCTCCCAAGGAGGTATGGCTTAATAAAGTCAACCACAGCCAATAATGCTAAAAAGGAAGAGCAGGTAAGCCCAGGCTCTGACCCTAAGGTGGGCTTAGCATTCTCACTGAGAGTCTCAGGGACTCCAGGACAGGAGGGTGACACGGATCCAGAGCTGGCCAGGCAGTGGGCAAGTTGGTAGGGGAACTTTCTCTCCAAGTGTTGCAAGCCTTGTAAATACCTTGTGGAAGACACAGACAAGAATCAGCAGTTATTATCTATCTTGCCTGTTTAGATTTACAGCCAGGGCAGGTCAGGAAAGGGCATCTGGATTAGGAGAAAATCTAGTTTATCTCCCCTCTCCGCCATAACACAGCGAACGTTAGGTCAGTGGGCAGCCGTCAGCCCTTCCCTTGCCCTGCTCCCAGCTGCTCACACCCAGTGCCTGGTGCAGGCTGAAGTGCAGAAAGGTTAACCAACGTGAGACGGGTCTGTGATTCAAGCAAGAATATGTGCTGGGCGTGGTGGTGAATGCCTGTAATCCCAGCCTTTAGCATACCCATGCAGGAAGATCAGGGGTTCAAGGCCAGTCTCGGTAACATAAAGACTTGATTGAGGCCAGCCTGGGTTGTGTGAGACCCTGTCTCAAAAAGGAGGGGGACTGAGGAGATGGCTCAGGAGTGTCACTTGCTAGGAAGGCGTGAGAAGCTGAGTTCTCAGTCCCAGCAGCCACACACAGATGAGCGGAGCAACATCTGCCTGTAATCCAAGAGTTCCTGGTGCAAGATGGAAAACCAAGACAAGAGAAACCTGGATGCTTGTGAGATGCCAGTTTCTCAAATAAGGTGAAAGGCAAAGCCCACCACTTAAGGCTGTTCTCTGGCCTCCATGTGTGCGCTGTGACATGCGCACTCATTCATATATGAATGTTACACACATATAACCACTGATAGCATACAGAGAGAGAGAGAGAAAGAAAGAGATTAAAAAAATAATAAAAAGCAAGTGTGGTGGCAGACACTTTTAATCCCAGCACTGAGGCGGAGGCAGAGGCAGGCAGATCCACCAGGCCAGCCTAGTCTACACGGCGAGTTCCAGGACAGCCAGAGCTACATAGCGACACCCTGTTGAGAAGAAAACAGAAACAAAACAAATCCATAACCCAGCTCTCTCTCGGGAGGCAGAAGCAGGCAAATTTCTGTGAGTTTGAAGCCAGCTTGGTCTGTGTAGAGAATTTCGGGTCAGCAGGGCTACATAGTGAGACCCTAGACACACACACACACACACACACACACACACTTGGGTCTGGAGGAGAGGGAGCAAATGGTGGTTATAAGGCAAGATGGCTGAGGGAGGAAAGGTGCCCTGTCACTAAGCCTGCCGACCTGAGCTCCATCCCTGGAGCCTACGTGGTAGATGGGGCAAACCAAGTGCCACATGTTGTCCTCTGACCTCCACATGTCTGTGTGCACACACCCTCACATATACAGAGAAATACAACCAATGTAAAGCACAAGGAATATGGGCCAGCTGGAGGATACCAAGTTCAAGGCCAACCTGGGCTACACGGATGAATAATAAATAATAAAAAGTGTTAATGACTCGAGCTATCCAGGTGGCATACATTTCTTGCACATGGCATGGATTTGTCTCTGCTGTAAGTTAGACACCTTCCCATCTTTGGGGGTCCTTTGATACTCATGGTGAGGGACAGAGAGTCTGGGCCGACCCTAACTGACATCAAGAACTGTTGCTAGCAACCATTAAACTAGTGAGTGCATAGAGAAGAGGAACAGTTAAACATGCAGGCTCAGAAGCTGTTTGCCTGGCTCTAAATGCCACCCAGCCCCCTACTTACTAGCTGTGTGACCTTGGAAAAGTCACCAACCTTTGTGTGTATCTGAGGTCACAGGTTTTGAGCTACTCAGTTTGCACAGGGTGCTTAGAGCAAAGCCTGTCATCTGGCGATGGCTACGGCTACGTGTTAGCAGTTTTACCCAGCACACTGATATCCAGGCTCCTGGGGTGCCTAGCATCCCTAGAGGGAGCACAGAGCTGGGGGTGAAGAGCACAGGACCCGTTTGCACTGGTTGCAAGCAAGGTAAATGCTAGCTTCATCCATCTGAGGGCCAGGGGGTCTATAACACGGGGTATAGGAGCGGGCACTCCCTTTGACACTAAGTCCAGAGAGGCCTGGGCTACGGTGTCCATGGAGTTCAGTGTGTATCTCCTCTCTTCATGAACAGGAGGCTGAGCAGGGCCAGCAGTCCCGGTCGGCGCCCTAGGCAAGAGCTCTGTCCCAACAGGGGCTCCCAGCAACATCCTCAGAACTCAAGGTTGGAAGCAGGGAGGCGGTAACATTTATTGAGCTCTTGCCTGGTGCTGTGCAGGTTGTTTTTTTTTTTTTTTTGTTTTTTTTTTTTTTTTTAAATCTTGGGGCTGGTCATCGTAATCCCAACCCATTGCAGGGACTCTACAAGCGAATACACGGATAACAAGGGAAGGGACGGTAGAGGGGGTGGGGGTGGGGCTGTTTAGGTAGTCCCTTACAATTGAAGAACAGAAGGAAGAAGCCAGAGCAGAAGAGGGTACAGCTTTGGCCCGATGACTCCAGGCACAGCACTCCCTCTCCTGTTCCTTGGCCCCACCTCTTCTCCCTCCCTCCCTGGGACCAGTCACTGTGTCTAGGAGGAAGTGCCCCTGTGCCACCTCTGCCTTCCCCCCAGCTTAGCATGTGCACAGTGATGCTCAGAAACTAGGTCCTAGACACCAGATGCTGGCCCAGGGACCTTAGCCACTCTTTTGACACTTCCCAGTGATCTTCAACTGGTCCCAGTGGCTTCTGAGCCAGGCGTGTTCATCATAGGCCACTTAAAGCTCAGAATGAGAAAACAAAGTGAGAAAAACCCAGGGCAGGGGTCCAGCTCAGGCTGCAGGGTCAAGCCGATGCAGATGACCAGATGGCCTAGCCCCACCCACCCCCCATCGTCCTGACTCTGGCCTTGTCCTAAAGCCCCAGACTATAGGTACAAAGTATGCCACGGAAAGTAACATCTCCCAAAACACTGGACACCAGAATACTGATCATGTAAAACTTATAACAGCTGCCCAGGACTCTGCTTTGTGGTCGAGGCTGGAAACCTACTGATGTAGCATTATGAAAATCACCTCACTTCTCTCAGCTTGGGGTCCAGTACATCTAGAATCCAGGTCTCTCAGCTAGAGCGGCAACGATTCTGTTTCCGTGGCAACCCCACTATCTCTCAAGGGACCATCTGGATCCTGTCACCCTGGCAAGGTGCTGCCCAGGCAACCAGGTGTTTGTGTTTTGCTGTGGAAGCTCTACATAGTGATAATTTCCTCTCTGGGGACCGGGTGGTGGCCAGGCAGGTGGCTGGAAGGGAGTGGGACCATCTTGGCTGTTACAGTAACAACAGAGCCCTGGCCAATGGTTTGTCATTTACAGATGCCTCATTACTTTCCTAGGGACATGGTGGCTTGTTGGGGCTGGCCAGCTGGGGATCACTGCCCAGGGGCTGGACTCCTTGCAGGGAATTCCAGAGGGCCCAGCCTCACCTGTTTGGAATGAAGAGACACTATTGTCTCTGGCAGGAAACAGGAATTACTAGGAGCCTGCCTTTCAAACTGCCTCGGAATTATAGTCAGCAGAAACTTGCTGCCGAAAATAAGCTGAATTCACCCCTGCAATGTCAGCGTGCGTGTGCCCTGAGATTGTCTGCACCTTAAAGAGCTCACGCACTGGGACCAGGAAGGGACATGCTTAGGAGCAATACACGGTCAGGAGAGCCACGTGACCTGGGTAGGGTAGACTTAGGGAGCACGTAGGAGTTCCTGCCAGCCGTCCAGTGAGAAGCTAACCTAGACTAGGCTGGAACCAAAGGGCAGTGCCTGAGCCGGTTGTGGGGTGGGGAAAGCCCAGTCCTATGCCGCTCCTCTACAGCGGCTCCCAGTGGAATGCTCGCTGTCTCTGGATGAGGAAACTGAAGCTCACAGGATTTATGAAGTCCAGTGCTCAGGGTCACATGGCTGGAGACCGACCCGGCCAGGTCAAGACAAAACTAGGTGACTGTCTCCTCGAGGGTATGCTACTCTGAGTTGCCAGGGGGCGCTCCATTTCCTGGGGGCCTGAGGCTTCCTTCTGAGAACCCTCCTCTCTCTCCCTGTCCCTCCCCTCCCCTCTCCTCTCTATTCCCCTTCTGTTAGTCTCTATTTCCTTTTCCACCCCCTCCCCTCCCCCCACCCTAATCTCCTCGTTTTCTTTGTCTTTCTCTGCCCCCACCCCCACCCCCAGGGATCTCAGCTCTCTGCCACCCTGGCCCTGCTGGCTCAGCTATGCTCCACCTTGAAGTCACCATCACATCTTGTTCTCTGACTAAGCCTGACCCTGGGAAACCCACACCTGTGTAGCTCTGCCCCTTCCTGACCCTCAACCATAGTCGTAGCACAGCTCTCATATAGTCCTGGTTCCTCAAGTGTTTTCATGGTCTTCATCCCCTCTCAGATGTGCCCAGATGTTTGGAATGCCCAGGCATTCTTGAGTCGCCTTGTGTGACTAGAGGCAACTTTGTGATTTCTGGTGCGTGTCCCCCTTCTGAGGCTAGACCACATGTTTGACTCTCCTATGACAGATGGAGGAAAAGAAGAGAAGAGAGGCTATCCCTTTGAATATGGAAGCAGGATGCTGAGCCCCAGGGGATTCGGAGGCCAAATTGGATCACAGTTAATTTTAAGCTTCCAGTCCCAGGCTCCTCCCTTGAAAGGGAAGCACTCCATGGCTCTCTGTGGGATTCCTGTTACTAAGCTAAGCAGGTAACCCAAAGACGGAATCTCAAATCAAGGTTCTAGAAGTGTGCTGTGGATGAGAACTCCAGCCCCTGAAATGGGTACCCTTGTGCAATAAGCAAGAGTAACACACACACACACACACACACACACACACACACACACCAGAACTGCCAGGACTTCAGATTCTACAAGCAAATATATATTTCTCTTGTTGCCAGCCATCTGTTATCTGAAGCTGTGTTCTGACCATTCCAGTGTAGCTGGAGGCTGATTCTCCGTGAGCAGTGTGCAACCATTGGACTTAGTTTTGAGTACTAAGGATAGGACAAGGAGGACCCGTCTGGGGGAAATCTCATAGCAGTGGCTGCTGCCCGAGGCTTGCCGTCTGCTGACCTGCTTTTGAGATGTGGCTTTATTTGTCTACTTACTGGTGCTGAAGTTCAAACCTAGACCCTCAAACATAGTAAGCACACATTGTACCAGGGCACACAGCAGCCCTTGCTGCTCTGCATCTTAGGAAGACTGCCCTTAGCACTCTGCAGCTCCTCTAATATATCATATCATATCATATCATATCATATCATATCATATCATATCATACATAGCTATGACCCCTCCTCCCGGGGGTTGTTTTAATAAAAGATGGAATGGGATGCTGTGTGAGAACTCTGTGCTTTCTTTGCCACTGACCAAGACAGAGCAGGTACAGGATATTGTCCTCCACCCGCTAGAAGGAACCCCTTATGAGAGAGGAGGCCCTGGGTGGCAGGTAGGTGGGGCAGGAGAGCAGTGTCTTGCTGGAGACAACATACGGAGTGGACGTGCTGGCCTTGGGCTTCCTGCTTTTGTTACTCTCTGACGTGATTGTTAGAGTTCAGAGAGTCTGTGAGGGTCACTGGCCCATCTCCTATCTGATCTGAGAAGAGACCGGCACAGAGCGGAACATGGTCTACCCGCCCGCCATCCCTGACCCTTCAAGGTCCAGAGTGACACCATACAATGGCTGTCACTGTTGCTCTTCCTGACCCTGGTAACAATCCCGAGTCTTTTAAGGGAGTTTGTCTGCTTTGAAAGCCAAGATTTCCTATGATCCAGGCTGGTCTCGAACTCCTTCTGGTCTTCCTAATACCACCTTCCCAAATGCTGGAATTACAGGCCTTCACCACCGTGCCTGGCTGTTGAGTACTCAAGGATGGAAAATTCCACTCCCAAGTCCATGAGACAGGTCACAATCAAAGCCCAGTGCAGGACCAGGGGTGTGCTTTGGTTGGGAGACTACTTGCCTGGCTTGGGACCACAGCACTTCATAAAACCAAACTTGGTGGTGGCACACACCTGCCGTCCCGGCACTCGGACAGTAGAGGTCGGAAAACTAAGGATACAGAGTTACCCTCAGCCACACCCCGAGGTTAGCATGATCTATAGAAGCCCCTGCTTTATACAATTTTAACACTAAGTACACTGTCTCGTTAAATTTTTCCTTCAGACTCTTTGTACAGAAGGTGCCTGTGATTTGGAAATTAATTTACTGTTAGACTTGGGTCCCCTTCCCAGGATATGTATATGCACATATTTTACTATCTTCCTGAACCTAGAAATTTGAGAGACTTCTGGTGCCAGGCACTTCAGACGGGGGCTGTTCCTCCTGTGCACTGACTAAGCGCTAGGGAGCAGATGTACCGACTCTTCAGCATACTGCGGGCTCTGGGCAAGCAAGACACACTCGTTCTCCCTTTGCTCCTTATAAAAATCTTAGTCTGGGACTCAGGGAGGCGAGTGACATGCTGGACATCCCCCCAAGTAGCAAATGTTGGGAACTTGAGTCCCAACTCAGGCTGTGTCCCTAAAGGAGAAGACGGATGCCGGGGAGACTGGAGACAGCCAGGGGGTTGCAGTGGGCAGGAGTGCAGCTTCCTGACCTAGGGAAGTGGGCCACCAACTCCGATCGCCCGACCTGAACTTCCTTATACCGGTTACCCTGGGATGCGGAGGCTTGTCTGCTTAAATAAGCCCGTCCTTTCCCTTGACCTCAGGGAGATGCCATGGAGGCTAAGGCAGGCCCAGACCCACACAGTTCTGGCTTTCTTTGCAAATGTAGGACCCTGAGCTTTGTCTTCCTCCCCTCAAGTTGAGGGCTCCTAGCTGAAGCCCAGAGCTCTTGGCCTTAAAGCAGGGCCTCCCCCATCCGTACAGGCCTGTGTGCCTGACCCTGTGCTGGGCACAGCGGACGCTGTGAGCTGAGCACATCCCCCCCCCCCCCAGCACGCTCTCTAGTGAGGCCTCTACAAAGACCAGTGAAAGCAGCTGGCTCGTGGCTGGGAATATAGGAAGTCGGCTGAGAAATCGCTTGGATGTCCCCAAAAAGCAAAACTCCTCTGAGAAGAGGATGGGGACAACATCCCAGGCAGAGGGGGGGGCACATGGGCTCTGGCCACAAAGAGTAAGGGTTCCAGTCTCTCTACTGTGTCTCTCAGAGCCTCGGATTCTCCTTTGTATGACAGGATCAGTGCCACTTACCTCTGTGGCGCCTAGCATCTGAAGAGTTAAGGGTTCTGAGGATGTGGGTGTCTGGAGGACCTGGTGCTCTCTCTTGGCTCCTGTTTCCAACCACCCCTGACACCCAGGGCTCTGTCAGTAATGGTTGTTCCTCAGCTCCATGAGTTAATTAGGCCAAATTCAATTACATACCACGCTCCCAGGTCTGTCTGGAACCCAGGGTGGGTGTGGGCTCTCTGCGCTCCAGAGAATTCAGCAGCAGTGGCTTGGATCCCAGGGCTGCCGCGCCCCACATGCCCACTGTGTAAACCGAAGCAGAGAGCAGGAAGTGTGCAGCCTGCTCCCACAAAACACCTCGCCCTGAGTGCATTCTAGACAACAGAAATCTACAGCCGACAGCACAGAGGCTGGTAAGTCGGAGATGAAAATGCCAGCAGCTGTGGGCCTGGTGGGGGCTCTTGATGTCTGCCGGCACCTCTTCCTGCATCCTTTCCTGACAGCAGGAGTGGCAGGGCTCCCTCAAGCTACTTCATCGGGGAAATCATCTCCTTCCTGAGGGTGTAGCCTCATGACCTTCTAACCTCCCACAGACCCTACCCCTTCATAGTCTCGTACTAGATAGCAGATTTCTAGAGAGACACAGCACCCAGACAATAGCATCCTCAGACCACAGTGGACCAGAGATGAGGCCTCTTTGACAGCCTGGGCTACAGGCAGGCACGCATTGTTCCTCCACCCCTGGAACATCCCAGAGCTTGGTGGGCAGAGGTCTGAGAGTCTCCACGGCCCTGCCACTCTGGCATGGCCCACAGTTTTCTTCCCAACTCCATGGTGGCAGCCAGCTGCTACCCAGCACATTAGCTGGCATGTGGGGAGAGCAGTGACATTAATAACGTAGGCAAACTCGGGTCCATACACACAGGCACCACAGCAAGCCAGACAAAAGTTATCCAAGCCAAGGACAATATCACACGAGGCCACGAATGCCGGTCTAAGATGCTGGACCTTGGAACTTGGTCCTGGCTGCCGTAGAGAGGAAGGCTGATGGGCGGTGGTGGCGCACGCCTTTAATCCCAGCACTCTGGGAGGCAGAGGCAGGCAGATTTCTGAGTTCGAGGCCAGCCTGGTCTACAGAGTGAGTTCCTGGACAGCCAGGGCTATACAGAGAAACCCTGTCTCGAAAAATCCAAATCCAAAAAAAAAAAAAAAAAAAAAAAAAAAAAAGTAGAAGCCTGATAGTGTACTTGTTATTTTTCATGCCGGGCGGTGGTGGCACACGCCTGTAATTCCAGTACTTGGGAGGCAGAGGCAGGCGGATTTCTGAGTTTGAGGCCAGCCTGGTCTACAAAATGAGTTCCAGGACAGCCAGGGCTACACAGGGAAACCCTGTCTTGGAAAAAAAAAAAAAAAACAAGAGAGAGGAGAGAGAGAGAGAGAGAGGAGAGAGGAGAGAGGAGAGAGAGAGGCTGATTGATGTTCAGACAAGTGACACAGTCAGCTTTGTCGTTCAGAAGCCTTAGCCAGTAAGACCAAGCTAGGTCCAGAGATAGAAAACAGTTTAGAGACAGGAACCAGACTGTACTGGGGTAGAAGCTGAACATGCTGGGAGAGAGAGGGTAGCTCTCCAGCATTTCAACTGGCTATACCTCACCCCAGGCCACCAATATGCCAGGCTTCTGAAACTCAGCTGGTGTTGAGAAATTGTTTCATGCTTGATACCCAAGTTCCAGGTTATGAATATGGTATATAGCACTTTTCAGAAAAAAAGGGGCGGGGTGTGTGTGTGGAGAAAGTCTTTACTTTAGATTCTACCAACTTTAAAATGAGAGTTGATTATTCATTTTTAATCCTAAAAATAATGCACGCCATGTATAGGACAATCATAGAATATAGACAGGGAAGGGTAGAGCTGAAATCCTACCAGTAAACCAATAGGTTGGTTGGTCTCCTTTAGTCATTTGATAAGCATTTGCCCAGTTCCTGTCTTGGTCCAGGCACAAAATCATCAGGGATGCAGCAGTGAACAAAGCAGACAGAGCTCCCGCCTTTACGGAGCGCCTAGTCTAAGAGAACGAGCGCCTCCTTACTAAGCTCCAGGAAAGGGAAAGGCAAAGCATGGCGTGGCTGCTGCTTTCGAGGCAGCTTCTTGGACTTGACAGCACGATGTGTTTAGGGGGGAAGGTCTCTTGCCTGGCCCGGTGCCACCTTCCCGGAGATGAGCAAGGCCACCCCAATGGGGTGACTGCTTTGCCTCTTGGGGCTTACCCAGCCAGACATAGGGAAGCCAGTGCTCTTCATCACAAAGAAAGGTGCAGAATCTACACGAGCTGACTTCCCTGCTGGTGGAAGGAAACCAGGGCCCAGAAAAGGATGGTGACCTGCCCTTGGTCCCCAGCAGGCCCACGTCAGACATCTGCTGCTCGGCTGAGCTCAGCTCCAAGGAGCCCGATTTCAACATCGAGCCTCCTACTCCTTGCCCTGCCCTGGCGGCCACCTTCAGATTTCGCCCAGACAGACATTCCTGCGTGGCCTGTCTGCTCACGTCCAGAACCCCTGGAGGTGGGGGACATCTGGGACCGCACTGGGGAGAGGGAGAAGCTGCATGCTGTCTCACCTGAACTGCTGTGGGAAATGGGACTGGGAAGAAGCAGGCAGCCAGGAGAGCCCCTTCTCACCCCCAGACGGGGAGCTGACAGACTCCTGGCAAGGCTCAGGGGCCTGCAGAGTTCTGAAACTTCTGCCCAGAATACCGAGGAGTCAGGGCATGTTCCCCTACTCAACTCCCCGCCGCCCTCTCTTTCTCTGGCACCCCAAGCAGCCAAGCCTTTAGAAACTGAGCCTAAAGGACAGGACTCCTTATTGTCCCCACTCCTACCCCCACCCCGTCGCCATCACTGCTGCCACCCTCAACACACCCAGGTGACAAGTCAGTCACCACCATGCCCGGGAAGTCCCCCACCCTCTTCATGACGTCTTGCAAAAAGCACAGGGCTTGGAAAGATGGCTCACGACTGCAGAACTTGTGCTAATTTGCTGTGTGATGGAAGGCAGACCCTGAACCTCTCTGAGTTTCTGCGGTGAGCTGCTAGGTGGCCTAGGTTGCAGCCCTGCCTGATCCCCGGCCTGGCCAGTGTACATTGTAACATCCAGTCCTTTCCCTATCTGAACCTCACTTTCATCCTGTGCAAAGTAGGTGCTATCCCCCAGGCTGCCTTGCACAGACTGGGAAGTGTACAGTAACACAAGCAGACAGACAGCAGACGGACAGCAGGCAGACAGCAGACAGACAGACAGACAGACAGACAGACTGCTCTGGCAGGAAAGGAAATTGCATTTCCAGCTCCAAAGAACGTATGCGGGTCCAGGCCTGGAGCCATCTGGAAACCTTCATCAGAGCTGTATCCTGGGAGAAGAAATACCCCCACCCCCCACCAGGACTGCGGTGGCATGAATGTCTCAGCTGCCTCTGTACCCCTCCCTTCAAAGGCAGCTCTAGCAATGGGAAAAGATTCATTAGAGGCCTGACTCACGTGGCTTGCACCCACTACTTCCTGGCCCCTTTGTTGGCCAGTCTGAGCTTCCTGTTCAAATAGACTTCCTGGGAAATAGCTTGTGTTCTGCCAGACAGCAGGCTGGCAACCTAGTCCCTGGATAGGCAGGAACAGGTAGATATGCAGATCGCTGGAGCCTGTTATTAGTCAGTGTACACTCCTTCATTTCTTCGCTCCTTCATTAATTCAGGCAGCTGTTCTTGGTCTCCTTTCTACAAAGAATATTTATTAAGCATCTTGTAAGGGCATCTTTTAGATACTGTCCAAACAACTTGTACCAGACAATGACAAAGACATTGTCCCTATTGACAAAGACCTGGCCTTTTAGCCAGAGAGACAGAATTAAACAAAAGAAATACTTGAAACATCAGAGCAGCAAAGCTAAGACAGAGAAGAGGCACAGAGTGAGGCGGGAAGGAGTGTAGCTTGGGATGGTGTGGCTGAGGAAGGGCTTCCAGCGAAGGGAGAACCTGGAAGAGGCAGCCAAGTCAGGATGGGTAACTCTGGAGGCTGAGGCAGGAGGGCATCTAGAGGCTGCAGAAGGGCCAACAGAGGCACGAGGAGGAAATGCATTTAGGGCAGTAACTGGCCACAGAGGCCGAGACCACATTATGAACCATAATCAGGACCACGTCAGCTAGACCCTCTGGAGTCATCCTGGGCTGTGACTGGGATTTCACAGGGATCACCTCATGTTAGTTTTCTGGGCAGCCATTAATAAAGGCACCAAAGCATGTACCATAATGGTGTGCATTAACTGTCTCACTATTTGGGGGGACCAGAAGACCCAAGACCACCGAAGTGTGGGTCCTGTCAAGCCCCTGTCTAGGTGCCCCGGGAGCAAGGGCCCTCAAGCTCCTTGAAATGCTTTAGCTGGTGCTGCGAAACCACTGCAGTTCTGAAGTCTCCACGGCCCTTCCCACTCCTCCTTGAAGAGGTGCACATGTCTGCTTGTTGTATCCAAATGTCCCAAATGTTCCCAAGGACACCAGCCATGCTGGCCCAGGGCCCACACTCATGACCTCATCTTAACTTGATCTTCAGCAAAGACTGTTTTTAAATAGGGTTTCCTTCACTGGTCCTGGGGACTTCAACATTTGGGGAAGCCTACAGTTCACCCCAATACCATGATTTCTCAGCCTAGCTCAGCTGTCTTCTTGGGTTTTCACTAGGACCTGCTGTTGCGTGGTCTGACCCATTTGAAGAGGGCGTCCGGTAAAACCTCTGCTCCTGTGTGCCTCAGGGAGTCCAGGAACACAGCAACTCTCTTCTTGCTTCCCCTCCAGGCCTTGTAGGCCAGACACTCCATCAGCAGCAGTCCTACTGAGGGGTCCTCACAAGTATAGAGCCTGAGTCTGGCCCTTTTGCCAGCAGAGCAGGTAGGGGGCAAGCAGTTCATTCCCTAGGACTAATGGGGCCGTTCTGAGCCAGCTCCTAAATCCCCACCTCACTCCCCCAGCCACTGCCAGCCCTGCAGAAAGCTTTCCTGGATCTCCAATAACCTGGAAATTGTAGGGTTTCTCGGACATGCTGAGTGGAGGTGAGGGACAGGGGCTGGTGTTGTTTTCAAAATGAAATGATTATAGGATTTGGGCAGAAGCCAAATGCAGGGTTCTGAGAAGCCTGCCTGGGTCTGGGACCGAGGAGCCATGCGGGGGGGGGGGGGGGGGCGGTGGGAGGGGACATGATTCCAGGAAGGGGAAGGGGGACACTAGGATGGGAGGAGGGAGGTAATGAGGTCTCCTTCCTGTGTCATCTCGGGTCGAGCCACCCCTGTCAGCAGCAAGTAGTCCACATAGCAAGCTGGAGTTTAAAAAGAGATGCCCTGGGAGCAGTCTCAGGGTTCTGCACACTGTGCTGGCTGTGGGGCCCAGGTGAGCACCATCGGGCATCCATGCCAGACAGTATAATGTGCAGCATGGTGAGGATGTGTCAAGGCTGAGAAGTAGCTTAGATATTTTGCAAACTTCTCCTGCCCAGTCTATCCCCATTTTACCTTCCACGTGGCAGATAATGACCCCCGACCCGAGAGGGCAGTAAGGAGGCTGTAAGTTAGTGCTCAGGACGTGCTGACACCGACACGGCAGCCAGCAGGCATCCAATGGCCAGGGGTTAATAGGAATAGGGGGCGAGCTCAGCCTGGTGGCCCTGCACTGTGTCCCTGGTATGGGCGACCTTCTGGGCTCCCGTACTGGTCACAAGCCAAATCTTACCTGTCCCTTCCCTCTTCAAGAGTAAGAAGGACTCATCAGGGCTAAGGACGGAGAATGGCAGAGGGAACAGTATCCTACAAGGATGTGTCCTTTGTGTCCTGACCATGCAGAAGGAGACAGAAGCTCCAGGATTGGTGTTTCCTGGAGGCAGGGCCTAGGGGGTGACTCACCCTCAGTGCTCCATTAGATCCTTAGCTGTCTGTGTGCCTGGGGCCCTGTGACCTCTTTATGGGGGCTCCAGAACAACATTCCTTTCTGCTTCGCCCCCCCCTTGTTCTTCTCCATGCTTCTCAAGGGCCAGGTACACACCCACTTGGGATCTCTCTGTTCACCCTACCTCCCACGTAGTGCCTGAGTTCACAGAAGTGACATCTCTCCAGGTCATCAGAATTCTTGGTCAGTCCCACTGAGTCAGCAAACTGCCTGAGTTAGAAGTCAGCTCCTTCCCGGGGGCTTAGAACCCAATACCCAGAATCTGACCACAGCAAGGCTGGTTGTTCTCCCTCTCCTGGTCTTGGGAGTTTGCCTTGTGCATGACAGGCCTGCCTGCCCCCTTAGCTTGCCTTCCTTCCTTCCTAACTTCCTAAAGGCCTTTGAGGCCCCTAGGCCTCCACTACCAAAAACAAAAACAAAGTCCGTAAGTGGGAAGTGACCCACTTTTGACCCAGGTACATGGATCCCAGGTAGATGCCTTGGTCCCTTGTCTTATTGGAACTGATTCTGGCTCATCGATGGAGCTGGAGGAAGCCCCTCCTTTGACCCAAGCTTGGGACTGTGGTGTCTGTCCTGGCTACATTAGTTCCCTTCCCACCCCTCCTCTCTTGCGCGTCCTGCAGAGAGCGGACTTCCCACTGACAGGCGCGCCAGAGGATAAAACATCCCCCACTCCGGAGCCAGCCAGCAGCACTGTATTTATTGGCGGCTCCTCTTCACTAAGGCCCACGACAGGAGTTCAGACCCCGCGAGAAAAGCCACCCGCTATTGATCCTTCGTCAGGTCTCCGGAGCCTGGCGGACATTCATCAAGGAGGCGCAGCATGGGGCTGCAGCTCGCCCTTTCTTTCTTCTTCCTTTCTTCTTCCTCCCAAGTCATCACCCCCCCCCCCCGAGGGGTCCGGGGGAGGCGGGTGTAGGGGCTCGCCGAGGTCACTCCGAGAGCTGCTGAGCGTCAGTGAGTGGAGTCGCAGGATGCCTTTGTCTGCCGCCTCTTTTTTGTAGATCTTTATCAAGGCAAGCGCGCGGCGGGGTGGGGTGGGGTGGGCTTGGAGCAGCGGCTGTGGGCCCGGGCTTTTGAGCAAGTCTTTGGAAGTTAGAGATGTGGAACTTGGAGCGAGTCAGGGAAAGCCCTTCTAAAGAAGATAGTGTGTGGAGTGCCCGAATTTCTGTAGACTCCAAGCGGCAATACTGTAAAGAGGCTGCTAACCAAGAGGGCCTTGAGGGATTTGACTCCAGAGAAGAGAGCCTAGAAATTAGCAAGTGAAAGGGGCCGGTTTGGACTGATGAATGGGTGCTTGAAAACAATTTGTTTTCTTAAGTATGTAAATATGCTAGTGAAGAGTATTTACTTTTGGGGTTACCTTGGAAAACCCTGAATCTTGTATATTAATTCTATCCTCTGGGTCCCACTCCTGTGCTTCTGAAGTGGGTCCCTAGGAGAACTAGGAGGCAGGAGGACTAGGAGGTGAAACAACAGAAGCTGTCTTTTTATAATTTCTAAAGGATTATCACCACCGTAGCCCCTGCCCCTAAGGTGTAAACTTTGCTCAGCTCCAGCCAGAATTTTTCACACAATCTGCAGGAATGATCTTTCTTTAAAATATGTGTATTTTATTTATATATGTATATATCATGTACGAATATGTTTGTCCACTCGTTATGACCGTGTTCCACTTGTGTGTCCGGTGCCCTCGGACTAGAAGAGGGTGTTGGATTTCCGTGAAACCGGAGTTTCAGATAATTGTGAGCTGCCAGGCGGGTGCTGAGGACAGAATTCTGGTCCTCTGCGAGAGCAATAAACCTCTTTTAACATCTGAGCCATCTCTCCTGCCCCGGGATTATCTTTGTAAAGTTAGCTCTTTCTGCTACGGTGTGTGTAAGCCCTTGGCCGCTGAAAAAGCCCTAAGAATCAGATGAGAATTGTAAACTGTCATTGTACAAAACTTTAGGAGGATGGGGGAGGGGGTTCTGGTTATTTTGGGGCTTTAGTGCTTGGGTTCTGGTTAATCGAGACTTGAGCCCTGATACTGTTAAGTTAGCCTGACACCAGAAAGTAGGACTTAGGGATGTGTGTGCTTCTGAAATGTGGGCCAAAGTGCCCTGCCCTGTCACCTGGCTATGCTGAGCAGTGGGAAAGACAGGAGAGCCTTCATCTAATTTCTTGGAGCCCCAAAACTCTGTGGGGATGTTTGGAGGGGCAGGGTCTCAGTAAATATCCCAGTAAGTGAATGTCCTCAAAGATGCCATTATAATGCAGGAGACCCACCTGAAATGTGTGCAGGGCAGAATGCAGTCAGTCCCTCCCCCAGCACTGCCCCAAGGTTGCTCCAGGAAGGAGAGGCCAATTAATTTCCCTTGCAGAAGCTGGTTCTTGTGCAAAAAAGGAAGCCAGTTATGAAGTAGGAATTAATCCATTTAGCCAGCTCCTGGGAGGGAAAGCCCGTGACAACTGCATTTCCAAATGCCATCCCAAAAGTGATATTTCAAGTGGCAGTGGGTGGGTTTAGAGCCTGCTAACGACTTCTGTCAAACAAGGAGCAAGAGCCCAGTATCTAGATAAGTGATTTGTCTGGCCACTTCTGCAGCCGGCCACTAGTCAAGCAGAGACGCTGAGGGGCGAGTCAGGAGCTCATACTGGAGGGGCGTGGACCGTAAGGACCCTCAAAGGCAAAGGGGTTCAATTCCCCAAGCTGAGAGATAAGTGTGCAAATGCAGAGAATTTAAAGCCGCTCTTGGCGTCTTTCTAGAGGGTGAGTGACCGGCCTTTCCTTCTTTACTAATTGAGGCAGTTAGGAGCTCATTCAAACAACTTTCACTGGCGAGTGGGCGGGTTTTTGGGGGGAGTGCTATAAAACAGTTTCTCCCTAGTGTGTGTTCTAGGTGGGTAGAACCCTCAAAGGAGGGAGGGGAGCCGATCTCTTTGGGCTGGACAGCTAATGGGTTTCCTATGGGGCAGAGGAGTGGGAGGGGCAAGCACAGGTCGAAAGCCTGGAGCCCCTGCGACTACTGGCTGGAAGGAAGAGGCCGCGGCCACTACAGGATGCGGTGTCAGGAAGACAGCAGCACCGGGAGCAGGGGCGGGGCTGTGCACAACAGCCGCCTCCGGCTTCCCTCCTGACGCCGGCTGCGGGGCACAGGAACTCCCCGAAGTCGGGGAGGCAGAGCGTACGTGCGCCAGTTCACCTACCCTGGGCCCGGCGTTCGGAGAATCCCAGGGGCTACAGGGACGCCCCCTAAGCCGGGGCGGGGGGTAGTAAGATGCCAAGCTGCTGATCTCTGTCTCCACTAACCCGTTCAGAAAGCCCTTTAAACCCAACCCAGGTTGCTACTGGATGTTCCCAGCCTGCCCCGCCCCTTCCCCAGCGGAGGCCACCCAGGCCCCGCTGCCGACCCTCATTAGCATGACCACTTGGGAAGATTCGCTGGCGGGGGGGGGGGGGAGCGGGAGGCACCCCGAATCAACCACCGCCAGAGCCTTCCCCAAGGCCCCTTCTAGCGACAGCGCTCCAGGAGCCCCACTCTCACAAGTGTTGCTTCCAATTAATTGCCGAGGCGGGGGAGGGAGAGGGGCCTGGTCGCCGCCCCCGCCCGGAGGCTGGAGCTCCACTCGTCGGGTCGTGCGTTCGCTCTGGCGGCGGCGTGCACCAGCACCACCCCTGCGTGCAAGTTTGAAATGTGAGCTGCCTCAGATCCCCAGTCACTAGTCCCTCGCAGTGAAGTGGCTGGGCCGGCGGGCTGCGCACGCGAGTGAGTGCGGGCTGCGGGGCGGGGGTGCGGGCGCCAGGCTCGGGGGGGCGGGGAGGGCTCCCCCGAGACGCCGAGACAGGGCCGTTCGCCTTTCATCGTCCTCCCGCGCTCCTCCTCCCTCCCCTCCCCCCGTCGCGGCGCGCCCGGCTTCCCCTGAGCCCCCGGCCCCACGCGGCGACACGCAGGCTGGGTGGTCACGCCCGCGGGGTCCGGGAGCGCGGCGCGGCGCGGCGCAGCGGGCCGTGGGAAGTTTCTCCTGCGCGCCCAGTGCGCCCCCGCCCCCCGCGCGCCCCCGGTCCCCATCCCCGTCCCCGAAGGGCTGTCGCTTGCGCCCGGGCGCGCGGCTGGCTGCCTCCTCGGCGGCGGCGGCCCCATTAGCGGAGCCTCCGCCTGTGATTGGCTTTGCCCGGGAAAGCTGGAGACGGGCGATGAATAATTGATGTGTGCGGTGCGGTAGCCGGACAGCGGCGGCGGTGGCGGACGGCAGCGAGCGGGAGCGCGGGAGCCGGAGCGCCCTCGGAGCGGGCAGCGCGCAGCGAGCGGGCGCCGGAGCCGCCCGGGGCCCCCGCGCCGCCGCCGCTGCCGCCGCCCCGGCGCGAAGCAGGGATGCAGGCGGCGCCCGCTGCCTGCTCGCAGCCTTTGTTCGGCGCCGGCTGATCCCTGCCCGGAGTCGCTCGCTGCGGTCGCCGAGGGCCGGGCTCTAGCCTCCGGGGGCGCCAGGGCGGGACCAAGGACTGTGCAACTTCTAGGTGAGTGTGGGGCTGGAGGGGTCGGCGCGGGGCGCCCGCGGGCCGGGCCCCGGTTCCCTCCGGGGCGCAGGGGTGAGTGTGTGTGCATGTGTGTGACAGAGGAGAGCCGGTGCATTGTGGGTAGCACCGTGTGCTGCATGGTGTCAGCCTGAGGCTTGGCTGTAAGAGTGGCTTCAGCGTTCACCAGGCCCATTTTGTTCACCCACAGAGGAGACCTTGGTTCCTCCTCTGGATGTGAGGATGGGTGAGAGACCAGACAGAATGATCCCCACGCCTCTCTCCTAAAGGTGAAGTGTTGGTTCCCCAGCAGACATTTTACAAGGCTCCATCCCTGATAGGTTCCCTTTACAAAATATCAGAACTAGCCCAGTCGCCTTTGGTTAGAGACAGTGGCTAAGAGGTTTAACTTAAAGCTACTCCTATGTGAGAATGAATCCTTGATGCTGGAGAAACCTGGAGGCTTGTATGGCTCCGAGGCTCCCTTCTCAGAGGTGATGGGTGCACAGCAGAGTTCTGACAAGTGTTTTCTGGAAAGGCTGCTGCTGCTGCTGCTGCTGCTGCTGCTGCTGCTGCTGCTGCTGCTGCTGCTGGATGATCAGCCTGCAGTAGAGGCACAGGAGGGACCTCTCTGTAGGGGGGTGGGAGTAACTGGCATTAGGCTATATCAGGCTGTGAGGATCCTCTACAAGACCTTGCATAGAGGTTCCTCAGAACACTGCAGAGGCTAAGAAGCAGCTGCCAGAGGTCCCCAGCGTATGGCTTTAGTGTTGGTACCCAGTGCATAGATAAGTCCCAGTTCCTGGTTCACCCGGAAGCCAGCTGCAGTAAGGCTAGGAGGGCAGTTAGTGTTCCTTAGATGGGCTTCAGGAGAGCATCAGGTCTGACAGTGGGGCTGAGGTGCCCTGCCCTTGACCATTAGGCTTAACTGCCAATTGACCTGGCCATAGCAGGTGGTTTTCTAAGAGGGAGGTTTTGTGAAGCAGCTGCCAAAATATTGGTACCAATGTTTCTCAACAGCCCATCCTTAAGTGTGGGCTAGAAATCAGGCCAAGGAGTGCACATGTCACCAGGAAACCTGGATGGTGTGGAGAGAGATTCCTCCATTTCAGGGGGCTCTGGATCCAAAGCCCATCTCCCACTACACAGTGTATGGAGATTTAAGGTCTATATGGCTTATAGTAAGTCTATTCCTCCTTTTATATATATATATCTTAACCAGGCAGTGACTACCCTGTAAGTAGCTGGAATCGAGTCCCTTCGGGGCTATTTTTACCCCAAACTTCCTTAGTGAGAAACCACCAAACGGCGAAGCTTTGGTGCGAATCTGAGTCTGCACCGGAAACACCCGCCTGCACAGAGTTTGAGGCTCGCTTCCTAACGCGGCTTGCTCTTACTCTCCCCTGCACAGTCTCCCTCAGCCGTGAACACGTCCCCTCACAGCCCCACACACTCCAGAAGGAAGGTCCAGTATCAGCTGAGGGGCGTGTGCGTGTGTGTGTGTGTGTGTGTGTGTGTGTGTGTGTGTGTAATAATGTGGTTAGCCCGGCCCAGTAGGGAAAGGAAGAAACCAGCGTAAGTCCTGCTGGAGCATAGCCTTGACTTTATGATCAAGCTTCTTACAGACAGGGCTGTGGGTCCCTTGCGCCCACCACCACACTTGGCAGTGCGTGGATGCTCTGTGACCGTCGCGCTCGTGAGCGTGTGAAGGTGCAGAGCCCAAGGCAGGATTAAAAAGCACCTCTAGATCTCTGTCCGCACGGGGTGATCGCCTGCTCACCACCCAGCCATATGCAGAGCCTAGGAAGTCTACAGCGAGTTTCTAGGCTTGGTTGACCAACGCCCTGCCTTGGCCGTTCTGAGTGGCCCTTGCTAGGTCACCCCCATTGAGGCATGGCTGGTGAGCTCAGTGGAAAACTACATCCAATATGGTGGCTTCTAACCACCTATGGCTGCTTCTAAGTTTGAACTGATTTAAGAATAAAAGGCATACTTCTTTTCCTTTTCCTTCTTTTTCCTTTTCCTTTTCCATTTACTTCTTTTCCTTTTCCTCCCCGGGGGTTGGGGTTGTAGGCATGTGTCACCAAGCCCAGTTTGATTTGTGACCAGTACGTAACCCAGTGCTTTTTGCACACAAGATAAGCAGTGTTAGCAGGCGAGCGACATCCCCTGCTGGAGTCTGCTTCTTACTCGCAATAGCCACACAGGCTAGTGACCACCCTACTGGACAGCTTGGAGTATAAAACAGCTGTCTTCTAGTGGCAGAAAGTTCCAGTAGACAGTGCTGGGTAGGACTGAGGTGAGTCCACCTTAGGTCAGGGTAAGCCTGTTAGATTAGGCTTCCCATGTTCTTAACAGTTTGAGTCATGGCAGCCTCTGTGTGGGACAGGCATAGACTAGCCACTGTTCCCAATTAATACTGGGGTTAAATTTTGCCGGAGGGCTAGTTGCCAGCACTCTGCTGTGCAACCGAGGTCAGCCAGGGGGCATGGATGGGCTGCAGTCCTGGGAGCGACCTCCCTGAGGACGGTCATGGTGCCGGCAAGGCGTCAGGCTCTGTGAAGTCATGTATCGATCAGACCATCCTCAGAGCAGGCAGTTCTGAACTGGCGGGGCTGAAGGGGAGGGAAAGGTACTCTGGGCCTGGAAGGTGTTTACCTTGCTGGATGAGGCTTTGGTCCCTCAGGAGAAGCCAACTTTTCCACAAGGAAAGGGACTCATCCCTGGGCAGGTAGCCTGGTTGCTTGGTGCCACCCCAGAGAGAGAAGGAAAGAATCAGCAGAGAGAGAGTCCCAGGGGGAAAGGGAGGTCTGGATACCTGGCAAATGGTACGGCATGCCCCATGCCCCATGCCCCATGCCCCCTTGCTGTCCTCCACCAGGGCCTGCTACCCCTGGCATCCCAGCATCCCCACTGGGCTGTGCTTGTTCTGGCGCTCCCCAAAAGTCCCAGCTGCCTGGGAACCTCTCCAGGGCCTTCAAACAGCCACCTCCCAAGGGAGCACGCTCAGGGAAAAACAAGGCCCCCACCCTCAAAGCACATCCAGCTTCCCAGGGAGCTCCTAAGTAGCACCTCTAGGCTGGGAAGGACAGACAACAACCATTACCTGGGGACAAGGGACCAAGGTCATAGCAGGGCAGGCCTGGGAGGAAGCCTCCCCTTCCCTGATCTCCTACAGGTCCCTCACTGAGAGCTGGAAGCTCTCAGTTGAACTGAGCCCTGCCGCCTTCTTTCCTGATCCCCTGCTCCAGCCAGGTCGCCTTAGTGGCCTGCAGCTTTGTCCCCGTGTAGTCTCTGCCTGGCGAGGCCCTGGGTTAGCGGAAGGGCTGGCTTTCTGCATTCCCGAAAGGGAGTCCTCCAGACCCATCTAGGGGGGATGTGAGGACTGAGAGAGGCTTTTTTTTTTTTTTTTCAATCTCAGTTTACAGCCCTGTTACTAAGACCCCTACAGGCTACCATGATGCCTTTTCTTCAAAGTCTCACTAGCAATGGACCCCTCTAAGAGGATGCCTGGAGCCAAGCCCTGCCCGTCCACACTGTGAGAATCCTGGGACAGGGTTTTCTTGAGGCCTGTTTCTTTCCAAACCCCAACAGGTTTTTTCTGCCAGTAGCCACACAGGCAGTTCAGGAGGTCCAGTTATTTTTCCTCTCATGGTAGCCAGCCTAGCTGTGTCCCTGACTTCCGCTAGCAGCTCACTCTGGGCTTCTCTAGAGCCATCTCTAGACCTGCATAATCCTGTGGATTCTCCTACGCCCTGCCTCCAGTGAGGCCTAGCCTAGGGCAATGGCGGATGCTGCCCGTGGGGCTTGTCCGGGACAGCCCTGCCTCTGATGACATTTGACTGCAATGGGGCTCCTCTGATTGATTTTAGCGGGCATGCGCTCCACACATACTCTGACACTGTTTAGGATAAACCCAATTCCTTCGGCCCAGCCCTCCAGTAATCAGTATCTGTACTGCAGGCAACATGAGCATGTGACCTTTGACAAGTCACCTTGGGGTGGGGGTGGAGCTGTGGAAGGGAGGAGGAAATGGTGACTTTGGGGCTGGATCAGCCTGAAGTTTCCCAGAAATGAGTGAGGAGGATAATAAACGTCATGTGGGTAAGTGAGACTTGAGGTGTGGTACTGGCCTGGATGGGAGGTCGGTGGACCGGAACCTGCAGTGGCGGTCAAGTGCTCCATTGCTGAAGCCTTCGCAGGTTTGATTCCCTAGGGCAGTGGGGAGCTGTCTAAGGCTTTGGAGCCTCAGAGGCTCCTAGAACTACAGTTTCTAGAAGCAAGGGTATTGTAAGCTGCAGGCAGAAACTCTGCCTTGGGAGAGGGGAGGTTTGCATCCTGCGGTGGGCATGCCCTTGCTTCTGCTGACAGAGTGAAAGCCCTCTCTGGTCACAGGGCTCCTGTTTTGCAGTTGTCATGGTAGGGGTCAGAAGCAGTGTTCTGTGTCCCGTCCCCCGAGCTCTGGGAACTCGCTGGAGCTTGTCTAGACCTCCCCAGGCAGCTCTCTGAGCTCTCCTGGAGAGAGGGACGAGAGGGAGAAGAGTATCCCTGTAGCTCCATGGATCCCAAGCAGGTCTGGGAAGTTTTACTGCAATGGGGGCCGTTTCCCAAGGCTGGGGCTATGGGGACGGGCTAAGAGAACACCCCCAGGGCTTCTCACATCCTATTTGTTGCTGATTTAATCACTGTCCCCAGGGCCAGAGCCCGAGGCGCCTCACGAATTGTAGGACCTTGTCTCTCTCCTAAGAGTTCGTCTCTGATTAGTAGAATCACTATATAGAGAACATTCTACAACATCTGGTTCCATCTCGACTTATCCTTAGGAGGACTTTGAAAAATGGGGGGCTGGGGGAGGCATCTTTCAAAGGGGAACGAAGAAGCAGCCCCCAGAGCCGGCCTGCTGTTCTTTCTTTCCTCCCTCCTTCCTTTCCTCCTTTAATTTCTTCCTTATCCCCTTTCTCCTTCTCTCCCCTTCTCCTTTCTCCCTCCCTCCCTCTCTCCCGCCCTCTCTCCCGCCCTCCCTCCCTTCCTTCCTTTTTCTTCTCTTTGCAATGCCGCAGGTTGAGCCTATGGCCTCTGCTCACAAGCTAAGCAGAAAGGCACTTGGCCTGCTGTTCGCTGGTAATTGACACAGTAAATAAAGGGCCAGATCCACCAGGTACAGAGTAATTCGTCACACCGTCTAGACTAGACAAAGACCAGACCAGAGTTGGAACCCTCTTTCATCTCTCAGCTCTGCTGGGTCTAGGCCCAGCTCAAATGCCACCACCCAGGAAGCTACCTACCTCTGCTTCCTGGCACAGGCAGCTGAAGATAGCAGCAGAATATATACAGCCCAACACAAAATTGTACCTACTTAAAAACATTAAGAGATATTTTTGCAGTGTGTGTGTGTGTGTGTGTGTGTGTGTGTGTGAGAGAGAGAGAGAGAGAGAGAGAGAGAGAGAGAGAGAGAGAGATTCAACTATACAGTTTTCAAGTGTAAGCTTTGTAATGACAGTGTTATGTCACGATGTCAAAAGGTTAGACATGCCAGCCTGTGATCACATACCCACAGGTGTCACCTTGCTTGACTGTGAGGGCACACAGGTTATGTATGAGGGATGTCAAGACTGGGTGCCTCATTATTGTGTTACACGAGTAGTCCAGGACACAGGCTGGTGATGACAAGCAGTGGTCACCTAGGGAGTAAGTGAGAGGCCTGATATCTTGCAGAGGCAGGGGGATTGCCATGAATTTGATGCTAACCTAGGTTTCAGAGACCCTGTCCAAAACAAACAAACAAACAAAAGTTGGTAGAATCACTCTGTACAGAGCATGTATGTGCATTTACCTAGATTCTTGTCCAAAGCTCAGGGTGTCAAGATGCTTTTGTGGTCGACAACTTAAGGAGTCCTTCCCCTTCTTGGGGTCCACACCTTTCTAGGTCTATTACACAATCCCACCTAGTTATCGGTAGCTACCTGTGCCTATTTGGTTGTATTTGTGTTTTAATTTGACGATTATGTTTTGAGACAGTCTTACTCTGTAGCTCAGGCTATCTTCAGATGTGAGCCACCAGCGCTTGTAGCTGTTTAGATGTATTAGTTAAAATGAGATAATTTGGGGTTTTCGGTTCCTCAGTCCCACCATTTGAAGTTCCTGGTGGATACCACATCGAATGGTGTAGCAACACCCCAGAAAGACAGGAGGTTCTTTTGGGCAGTATGGTGTCTAAGAGTTGCTGAGTGCTCTTGAAGGTGTCTTATGAGGTCTGTGGGGGTCTAGGATCTGTAGCAGGACCTCAGACTCATAAAATATAACCTGCCTGCCTGGCCCCCACCGCCATCCCCACCACCACCCTGACACACGTAAGCCTCCTAAAGCAGGGTCACCCAGGGTTATTCCCGAGCCATGTTAGAACGTAATTATGAAACCCACATCTGTAGTTTCCTGGGTGACTTTGGATAAGTCACTTAATTCAAGCTTGTTTCCCGATCGATAAAACATCTGTGCTGCCTGCCTAGCAGGCTGCAGTAGATCACAGGGCTGTGGCGCATTTAGCTCTGGCTCTGGGATATAGTAGTTGCTCAGTAAATGACAGCGTGACTCAGATCTCTACTGGAGTTCCAAAAGTAACTGCCCTCCCAACCCTGAGAGTTGGGGGCTCTCTTGACCCGCCTTGCCCGCAGCCTTCTCTGGACCTCAGCTTTCTGTTGTGCACTGTGAGCAGAATCTTGGCTGTGCACAGCCATCCCTTCCCTGAGAATGGCCACCATAGCTGGAGAGTCTGACATGGTGTGGTGTGGTGGGGGGGTGGCAGTGTTCTTGCTATCTACCGTCCTGGCGTCGAGCCGCAGGGCTGACACTGGTGACTGACTGGGAAGCCCCAGCTCACGTCCCAGCTGTGGAGGAAGTACCCAAGTGCTGGCAGCCACTTTCATTTCCTTCCTGAGGCCTGAGCTGGGCGGGAGTCCACAGGGGGTTCCTAAGGCCCTCTGGGTTTTTTTTTTTTTTTTTTTTTTTTTTTTTTTTTTTGCACAAGTTTTCCCTTCTGGGATCTATTTGTGGGCCATCGAAGTCTGGAAGCCCCTGGCTTCCTACGCAGAGCATCTGTGAGCTGAGCTACACCGAGGCGATTCCTGTTACCCTGTACCTCTAAAGAGGGTGGGTTTTTCCGTGGGAACCTGGTCGGTCCTGATGAACCATTAACTCTTCTAGCTCTGTAGCAAGTCTTTGTACTTGTATAGAACCTGCCCACCCCACCCCCACCCCACCCCCGCCGCCAGAGGTGTACTGTCCTCTTATTCCCCACAGGAGGAGGCCTCTTGCCCAGGCACTGTACTCACCGCCTAGCCAAGCACCCTCTCTCTGGTTTCCTCCCCTGAGACTGTTGCTTCGCTTAGCACTACCAGGGACTAATTCCCACCTTCCGCTGCACCTGAGAAACCTGGGTGCCTTCCTTGCCCTGGGATCCACCATGCCTGTTACCATGAGCTCAGGGCTCCCTCAGTGTTTACAGGAGAAAGGTTTGTGCTTTCTCTACAGGGAGTTGAGGATAGTGTGTGTGTGTGTGTGTGTGTGTGTGTGTGTGTGTGTGTGTGTTTACCAACCACTATCCTCCAGTGTTCCCAGGGATGCCCTGGTAGAAGTCAGCACCCAACACGTAAAATCCCTGTCCCTCCCGCTGGACCACACATAGCCGTGACCAGTAGGTCTCTAGTGACTAGGGAGGTAACGAAGCAGAAGAGGCTCCCAGACATCCTCAGGACGTGGGAAGGACCAAGGTCCCTTCCACTTCCCCCCTGTCTCTTTCCCGGTCCTGCTGACACCAAAGACCCAGTGAGCAGCAAGCAGACTGTTTGGGATACAAAAGAAACACAGCAGCCAGGTCCCTCCAGCCTACCCATCGGACCTAGAATCAAGCCTCACCAAGGGCCGGGCTGGTCAGAGCCTGGTACTCCTCTCAGCTTTTTGTGCTGGGGTCTCCAGAACAGGCTTCAATAACCTAGGGAAATCCCTCTTGTCCAGAGCGCACCCTCTGGGGTTTCTTCCCAGGTTGTAGGATCTCCCACCTTCAAGAGTGCCCCATGGTCTGACTCTTTCCTAATTGAAACCCAGCCCCTAGAAAGGCCTGCTCAGACTAGCTTCCCGGTCCTGGGTCCTGTTAACTGAAACTGTATTGTCCCCCACTCAGACAACATCAAGCTTGTAAACATCAGTAGTGTACCTGCCCAGGGTGTGTCTCTGATATTCTGCTGGGCACCCTGGATGTGTGCCCTTTCTGTGGTGCTTATTCCAATACAAACCTTCTGCCCACCACCACCACTACCACCACCACCACCCCCGCCTGGTGCTACTGCTCAGTACTCCTTGGATTTGCACAGCGACTATGACTATGTACTCCACGTTCGTAGCTGTGGCTCATCCAAGTTTGGGGGTTCAGCATCTGGGGGGGGTGAAATGCAAGCAAGTATGGTTTTGAATGTGTGAATGAACAAAGAACAGGTTCTGGGTGGGGCCTCTACCCTCTTGAGAGTTTAAAGTCCCCCAGTGGGACTGGAAGGCACCTCGTATGTGGAGGTGACGTGGGTAGACCTGTTGCAGAGACTGCGTGCTAGAGGAGAGATGGATCAGATGGTCAATGATTACATGGATTTCTGTGTGTCCATCGGACCGTGTGTGTTCATATAAGCCCGTAAAGGACTTTTCCAAGTTGAACCATAGATGAGGCCCTGGGGTGGTTGGTGTTCTTGTGGGTGTGTGCGCACTTGTATGTGACCAGTGTGCCCAGCACAAAGGATGCAGCATGTAGGTGTGTCAGTGGATACCGCGGTGTAGGGCTGCCTGCGGATGAGCTACCCCTTTCCCTGTGCTAGCGAACCCTGAGCCATGCCCACAGGAAGGCAGGCTTGCCGTTCTCATAGAATATTTCTAAGGGTGCTGTTCCCAGGGCTGTCTCTCAGGACAGGGGCAGGGAACCTAGGAAGCTAGGGTGAACTCACAAAGAGAAAGGCTGAGGTGGCCTGCCTCATCCTTGGAAAGCCGATTGCCTACGATCCTCTCAAGCCTGAGGGAAGGGAACCCTGTGGCTTCTCCTTGGCACCCACAGTTCCTCTCTCATCTCCAGGAATAGGAAGATACCACGCATGTCATTACAGTTACCTGTGCAGAGACACCTTTCACATTTCCTTAGCGGAGCATCCGGGCATCCAACAGAGAGGGCCTGTCAGCTCTTCTCCCTGCTTAGCACCAGAATTAAAGGATCCTGGAAAGGCTGGTCTCAGCCCTCAAAGTGCAGTCCCCTCTGCCACGGCCACCTGAGTAGGTCTAGGGTGGAAGGGTCTCTCTATGGTAATTAGGCATCTCACCTTGAGTCCTCTTACCAGCGAGGCACTAGGAGGGACAACACCCTTGAGACCTTATCTTAAAACCGACTCAAACTCCTGTTTGCAGGTTAAGGTCAGAGGTCACTGGCTACCTCCGCAGCTTCAGTGCAAAGCTGACATAGTAGATGCTGCTAGAGCTCTTTGGAGTCCAGAAGGGACTTCCCTGTCCATGCCGCCCTCTCTCCCCAGAAAAGGAGGTATTGTTACGGGCTAATGGAGCGTGCGGAGCCGGGGAGTGTGGGCTGTCAGCAGAAGTGAAAGCTCTCTAGCTTCTCCCTACTCACACTGAGTCTCCCACACCATCAGGAGACCCTTGCGAGCCCAGTCTCCTCTTCCCTGACAGTGTCCCAAAGAATTGGAAATCCAGACCACAGAATTTCTACTGGGCTTGGTTAAGAGCCAGTGTAATTCAAGGGAGGATGCGACCGTGACCCCAAAAGACTCATGACACTATCCAGTATGGTCCATGTGGATGCCCTGGCCTGTATACACATGGGCTCGCGCGCGCGCACACACACACACACACACACACACACACACACACACACACACACACCAGGCCTCTAATGGTACATGATAGACAGGGTGGCTGTGGAGGATTAAGCAAGGGCAAAGTCAGGGTCTGAACCCTAAGAGAGGCCGATGGGCTCTGGGGTGGCCCTCTCTACTCAAGAATGGGCTGAAATGGTTGCTTGCAATAAGTTGAAGAAAAAAGTAATGAAGAGCTGGGATGTGGCTCACTGGTAGAGCGCTCATTCCTACCCAACGTGCTCACGTGTGATCCCCAACACTGCGCATCCACAAACTCGAGTCAGTGCCCATGATCTCAAGGCCCCGGCTGCCTTTGTTATGACAGCAGGGAACACAGACGCCTAGCACTCGGACTGTGAGGAAAGCCACAGAATGAGGTGGATGGCCTTGAGCCTAGACAGCCATTGGAAAGGCAGCTGGTGTAAGCACACTTCTTTTCAATTAAGAACTTACTGACCTCACTGCTGAACCAAGGGGAAGCAGCCTATGACAGTTGCCCAAAGCTAACCTGAGCTAGGACCAGACCTGGAGCCAGGCCTGGGGATAGACAGAAGGATGTCAGTTGGTGCCACAGGGTCTAGTGGATGAGAAAGCATCCTCAGAGAAGAGGTGGCAGAGGCCAGGAATGCTGCCCTGAGGCCCTTGCAACCTAGTGGGGTCCCCCTATCCCCGCTCCAGTCCAGGCTTCCATGGTCTCATCCACCCTTGTTTGGGAGGAAGGATGTGCATTTCTACAACCATCTGCCTTGCAGCCACGCTCAGCCTGCATCACCCAGGTTTGCCCAAGCTGTGCCTGGCAGCTGGTACCTACTCGTGCCCTGCAGGGCCGTTGGCCTCCAGCCTGGCTGGCTCCATCCTTCTGTGCCTCGAGGTGTCTGCCACAGCCTTGGAAGGTATCAGCTCCTCCCCAATCCAGCCCAATCCAGGCCGTTCCCTGTGGCCTCTGGGAGGTTCAGGTTTCTACCCACCAGGTGGGCAGCTCCCCTCATCCCCCTCCCACTCCCAAAACAGCAGCTCGGCTCACAAAACTGCCCTGTTCCTGCCCCCAGGTGCCATCTGCCACCTTGTTTCAGACAGCAGGTAGGCGATCTCAGGGCAAGGGCAGGAAGAAATCATGTAGCCCTAGGATTGAAAGGCCCGAGGCTCTGCGCTTAGGGCAGCCGGTAGCCCAGCTGCTCCCTGGCATCTGCATTTCCTCCGCCTCTCTGTGGGGCTCATAAATGCAGGCATGAGGATGGATGTGCCAAAGGGATGGACCTCCCCAGTGGGTCCCCCACTTCATCTCGTACTGTATGACTGCGGAGCCCCTCTGGACATGTCTGTGGCTCTGAATTCCAGGCCGGTTCTCAAACCGTTCAGCAGGGGCGCCTTGTGTCTCTCTCCGCCTGTTCCTCTGTCGTGCCTTCCTGCATTCTGCCCACTGATGCCTGTGCCTCGGAGACAAGGGTGTCTTTGAACCGGCTTCCCCCCCACATTGGGCTGCACCACGTAATTTCATCTTCCCGGGGCTCAGACATAAACCCTCCCTCGCCCACCCCTGCACTTCTTGGATTTAACAAGCCTGCTGGAAAACAATAGTGATTTCCGCATCGATCATAAACAGAAGTGATTACCATACAATTACGGCCTGAACCATCAGCCTGGATGCAATCACAGAGCCGTGTTGTAAATCGGAAGACAATTGCCAGCAGAATTACCCCCAAATTGGTTTAAGTGGCAACAAAGGAGTGTTGGCATTTTGGGGAGGGGTGTGAGAATCCTGGTGGTCCTGGCAGCAGAGGGTCTCCGCTGGGGTGCTCCCTAGTGCCTTCTTGGAAATGAAGGGCATACAGCGATAACTACCTGTCGTTATTTTTCTACACTCAGTTTTCTCCTCAACTCCTGATCCTTGCCTGTGTCAGCACAGTTTGTTGTGAACTTGTTTATACTAATGTGCGGAGTGCCTAAGTATCCCTTGAAACTTGGACAGTGTCAAGAGGCGGCGAGCCTTGTGGGAGGGAGGGATCTGGGACCCCGCGCACCTATAACCCTTTCTCCCAGCATCTTTTCACCTGTAGCTCTTCCAGGTCAGCCTCTCTGTCTGGGCTCTCCTGACCTGCCTCTTCACCACATCCTTACTTCTCCTTCTCCTAGCCCTGTAGTAGACTCTTATCAGGCCCTCCCATACTCCATTTGGGCAGCTACCCTGGGGTGTGGCTTGCAGGCAGTCAGTAGTCTCCAAGCCTGCTCCTTTCCAGCGTGGTTTGTGAGCAGTCTCTGACCGCAGGATGCCTTTAGGTCTAAGTCTCAGCCTCTCTCCTCCTCCTCCTCCTCCTCCTCCTCCTCCTCCTCCTCCTCCTCCTCCTCCCCCCTCCCTCTCTCCCTCCCCCTCCCCCTCCCCCCTCTCCCCCTCCCTCTCCCTCTATCCCTCTCCCTCTATCCCTCTCTCCCTCTCTCCTATTAATCTCCAGTTCTGTGTGTCTCTATCTCTGTCTCTCTATCAGGTATCAAACTATATTTAAGTTCCTAAGAACCAAGAACAATCTGCCCATGGTTGGTAGACTCAGGTTGTGCCAGGCAGAGCCAAATCCACTCTGGCAGTGACTGCGTGGCACGCCTTGTTCGATCCTCACAGGAGGGTTCAAGTGTACTTGTGACTTGTGCCCTGGTGTGTGATTCTGAAAGCTGCCAGATGAGGTGGGTTGGCCCAGGCCATGCGGTCCGTCTGTAGGGATTGAGGTCATGAGACAGACATTCTATAGCTTGTCCCTAGTTGCCATCTCTGCAGGCCCAAGGGCAGACAGTGATCTTTGCCTGGTGCCTGACCTGTGAATGACCTCAGACAGTTCTCCATAGTGAATAAACACTTGCTCCTCGACACCAGTTCATCTCCAGTATTGTGAAAGACTAGTGGCTTTCTCCAGGCCCAGCCTGAAGGTCAGAGTTGGGCCCAGACTTCCCAACAGTCCTCAGGTCCTTGTTAACCAAAGCTACTTTGAGCCCTACCTACCCACCAGGAATCAGAGCTGGGCTCACTGGTGCCTAGGAAGCCAGAGGCAGCAGGTCCTCCATGAATTCTTGCTAAGCCTCAGGATGGAGTCCCATCTGTACCTGGTACAACTGAACATTGTGGTGGCTTCTCCAGCTCCGTCTTGAACTTCAGGGACTACAGCAGGCCTGGGGTGGAGGGAGGCAGCCACCACCAGCTTAGCTTTGGCATTGGAAAGCTGGCTGCTTGGCCTCTCTGCACAGAGCACGTAGCCTCTAGTCCTGCTGACTTTCTCCTAGAGTGCCAGGGGTCTAGTCGGTGGGAAGATAGGGCTCAAAGCCACAGAGACCCAGACCAGGGTTCCACCTCCACCATGGTGTGGCTTGTGCCATCTTTACCTCTGAACTGCAGCTTGGATTTAAGTAGGGAGGTATCCCACCTTGTTGGGTTATAATGACCCAAGAGTAGGAGAGCCTTGGGTTCCAGGCTCTTCAGATGATGAATAGCCGTCTCTGGCCTGAGACCCAGAAGGACAGGATCCGGGCATTGTGAGCATCTGTCAGGGTCATGTTCTCTCTGCGCTGGGCGATGAGGACGGAGCTTGCTCTCCGCAGCAGCTGCTAGCTCTGTGCTAGGCGACAGGAGGCAGGGGCCCCAGGTGGCCATCGACACTTGAATTCAGTGAATTAAGCTTAAATGAGACTTAAGCTCAGCTCCTCCTGGTAGGGAGCACTCCACAGCCACATGTGGCCCTGCCTCTTGGTTGTGGACAGCACAGATCTAGAACATTCCCCCAGTTGGGGGAAATTCCATGGCTGTGCTGTGCTATTGAGCTGTTTCCCAAGTGTGACACTTGAGGACAGGTTGGTCTCAGACGGGACACAGGCAGGTACACCAGATGCACTCTGCCTTTTGACCAGTGTAGACCCTTCCCCTGCCATGATGCTTCTGTGGGCTCGCCGAAGGCAAAGCCTGCGTTTTCTTCCTGGGTAATGTGAGGCGAGGTGTTGAACCAATGTCTAATGGATGGATGGGTAGATAGGCACCACCTGACGCCAGGCTGGGACGAACTTGACTCTTCTCGTGATGGAATTAGCATGGGGCGGGTAGAGTCGGCCGCTGAGGAGTGATGGATGGCCCCTCTCTCAAGATAAATGTGGCAGTCAAGGTAATCGGATCGTGTGTGACGGTCTAATTTGTAGGCGAGGGTAGGAAGCGCCCTGCCGCCCATATTAGTTTAATCAAATGCCCGGTATCTAAGTGGCTGGACCCGGATGATGGATGGCGGGAGCTTCGTTAAATGCTGTTGCCCTGTCGAGTCAGACTTCCCGAAGCCCCGCCAGACTCCTGAGCTCTTCACTTTGTTGCTTCTTGCTTGGTTCTATCTGTGAGGAGCAGGAACGTGAGACCTGGTCTCTTTCTGTCCTGGGTTCTCATGGAGGCTGAAGAGGAGGCCAGAAGTGCTGACATGGGGTCTACTTGAGACTCTTCTCAGAAGTCTGAGTCATGGGACAGTCTGGGGGAGTAAAGCTCTTCATCCTGGGATTCTCTCTTCTGTCTCAGGACGATCTCTCCTTTACTTCAGCCAGCTGGCCTTTTCATTTCCTTCCTTCCTTCCTTCCTTCCTTCCTTCCTTCCTTCCTTCCCTCCCTCCCTCCCTCCCTCCCTCCCTCCCTCCCTCCCATTCTCCCTTTGTCCCTCCCTCCCTCCCTCTTTCCTCTTTTTTTATATTGCTAGCTGTCCTGGAACTTGCCACATAGACCAAGTTGTCTTAGAACTCTCGGAGATCCCCCTGCCTCTGCCTCCCCAGTGCTGCGGCTAAAGGCATGTGCCAGCACACCGAGTTTCCTGTTTACTTTCCTAATGGGACATTTCAGTGCTCATTTTTCTCCATGTTGTATGACAGCTGTTCAGCTTTCTGTTCGTGCAGGAGCAACCTTCCCTGAGAGTCTTCTGTAGCCCTCAGACGATAAAGTCTTCCTGTCTCATCATCTGGAGTGTGTGTGTGTGTGTGTGTGTGTACACACCCATGATCACACCATCCATGTACTCTGTGGTCTGTGGTGTGAGGTAGAAATTACAGCTGGAGACCCAAGGCTAGGTCTTTGAAAGAGGCGAGGTATATAGAGTATAGCAGAGAGAGTCCTGTGCTCTGAGAATTAACAGTGCATTGGGTCTGAGATCTCCATTCTCGAAAAGGGACCCATGCAATGTGTAGAGAGGGCTTCTTTCTGCCTTGCCACACGTCTGGCTGCCTCCAGTAGTGTGTGCCACCCAGTCACTTGTGAGTATGATGGTGGAAGCCACAGAGAAACCTTGGCCTACTGGAAAGCTGTCATTCGGGTGGGGACTGGAGAGTCGGCTAGGCAGATTTTGTAAGCAGCATGTAACCAGAACTCAGCAGGGCAGGGGGGCAAGGCTGGCGGGCCATGGGTCCCGTGAGTGGGAGGCAGCCCTGGCTGGAGAGGTCAGGCTCACGAAGGAGCGCTCCGAAATGAGTGTCCAGGTGAACTTGAAAAGCTTGGTTGTGAATCTATGATAGACAGGCCCTGCAAGGAAAAAAAAAGCCTCCAGCATCTGTGGCCCCTGATGAAAGGAACGGGGGGGGGGGGGGGGACAGGGAGTTTGGTACAGGAATGAATGACTCTGGCTTCCACTACTCTAATTGTAGATGTGCATGGCCTCTTCAGAAAGAGGAGGTGGATCAGGAGTTGGGAGAACTGCCGGTCTGGAGCCAGCTCCCTCTCCCCGCCCGGGTGAATGTCTGCTCTGTAAAGAGATGTATCTATGTACTTTGCACATAAGTCATTTTTATCCTTCAAAGAGGATAGAACCCCCTTCCATTTGCTCTTGCTGGTTGTCCTTTGGCAAGTTCCTCAGTGTCTCTGGGGGCCAGGAGACGAGACACAGTGATCACCAGTTCCCAGCACTGTCAGGTCGGTGAAGAAAAAGGGATGTCCTGATTTGTCTAGCATATGCAGCTGACCTTCTGAGGACACAATGCCTGTATGAGCTGGCTCTTTTAAGGTCAGAGAAAGAAACTGTTCTCATCCTCAGATTCTCCCTCAGCCCAGGATCCCAGGAGAGTCCAAACTGTGAAGTCTGGCTCCCCAAGGATACCTAGACTGGCTTCAGCCTGCTGACCAGCACCCGCGACCCTGTGGCCTTGCTGGGTTGCCAATTGTCTGACCAGGCCAGCCCCTCAGGCCTCAAACTTGCCGTGCTGGGGCTCGCTCAGCCTGGCCAGCTGACCGTCCAGCCCCAGCCCTTCCTGCCACAGTGCTTTCGCCTCAAGCTCCGTTAATTTTCATGGCCTCCATCAGAGGCAGAAGGCAAAAGCTGTTTTCCTGCAGAGAGAGCGAGCGCGGGAGCTGGAGAGGCGGAGGGAGGGTTTTGTGGAGTGCTGTGTGGTGATTGAACACTGCAGAGGCCTAAACAAATGACAGTCGCCTCCTCCAGAGGCTCTGAAGGCAAACCAGGAGCTGGGCTGACTGCACAGCAGATGGCCCAGGCTGCTGTCGGCCTTGTGCCTGCCATCCCTCCCCCATCAAGTCCTGCCTTACCTGCCCCACCCCACCCCACCCCACCCCACCCCGATCTTGAGATCCCACAGCTGACTCAGCCCTCTGGCCACAAGCTCTACTCAGCCATTCGACCAGCGGTTGATGGTGGCACCGAGAGCTGCTGGGGACAGACCCAGGTCCCCAAATACAGAAACTTCAGTCAGACTACTGAGGCAGAGTCACTGGGATAGGGGTCTGACCTGAATCAAGTTCTCCACCTGTAGCTCCTCCATCATGCCTCTAGAGCACCTGTGCAGACAGAACTGTCACCTGCAGGTGAGGCAGATGGCACAGCCCACCTGGGCCTTGCTCCAAAATCTGACATAAAACCAGGGCTCCACCCACTCCCATCTCCAGCCCAGGATTCTTCTTCTGAGACAAAGAGTGCAAGGTTGAAGAAGCTCTGCAGCCCTGATGGAAATGCAGATTCTTCAGGTCTGTCCCCCTGCATCAGAGACCCCACAGGGACCGGAGTCTAGTACTTGTAACCAGCCTTCCAGATGACTCTAAGGATCGGACAGGATGAATGTCTGTCTGGGACATACCGAGTGTTACATACTGGCCAAGGATAAGCCAGGAAGCCCTGATCCTGGTGTCAGTAGAATTACTTTCACTGCAACAGAGATGACTGGATATTTAAAGAAGCCCATAGAGAATTGTATCAAGTTAAAAGGTAAAAGAATAACAATAACAACAACAAAAAAATCTCTTTGCCCTCGCCACCCTCGGGTGTGCCATACAGAGCTTCTGGGAATTGCTTCAGGTGGTGTCTAAAACCAAGAGTGTCTATGACTGAACAGGTAGTTGGCATTCTAGAACTTGTTCTGGAATGTTTCTCTAGGGTATAAAATGGACCCCCTGTGGTTTAGAAAAGGATCCAGTGGCATATAGAGGTTAACCTGCTGTTTTCCTGAAGAGGACTTGTTAACCTTCCGGCCTTGATGGGCACCTGGAGAGGAGGTGGTCACAGCCAGACACAGATGACTCCCCATCCGCTGTCTCCATCGGGCTTTTTTGGAAGAGGCACGGAATAGCCAGGCAGAGAAGGAATAGAAATGAAGCTGTGCTCTCATTTGTGGAGTAGGAAGACAGCCACAGCCACGTAGTTCTGGGTGGAGAACCCACTTGGAGACTGGGCAGGAAGGAGCCTCTAACCACCCCTGTTTGTCGTGTTCGGAGCCCCTGGACTGAGAGGTCTCCTCAGGAAGAGCGCCTGTGTGTCCCAGAGTGACGGCGACTAACTCCATAGCCTGGAGTCGGAGGGAGGAGGCCTGTCTGCATTTACACCGGGATCCTGAAAGTCTGAAAACGTAACTGACTAGGCGGCTGGTGAACCTGGGGGAGTGAGGGGTCAGAGGCCTAAAGACAGAGGGCAGGTAGGACAGAGTCTGGCCAGCAGGTGCTCCCTGAGGGTGCCTGAACCCCGGAGTGAAGGGGGTGAAGGGTGTGGGTCACTCTGTGCGTGCTGCCTCCCCGAGGTGCCTACACCTGTCACCATGCCCCACGCCCCTTGAGCTTTGAGAACTGCTTGGACTGTTCCCTTGTTGATACAAGTTTGCTGTGGGGCAGTCATCTCCCCAAGACTTAGTCACCCCAGAGAGCGCTATGTTGGTATCATGAGCTCTGCCATTTGAGGACCCGGGAGCCGTCACCAGCGGCTGGCTGCCCTAGGATTGGGCACAGTGTACATGGCTGCCCCGTACATTCTGTGGCTGTTTGTTGTGGTAGGGATTGAACCCAGAGCCTCAGGCATGTTAGGCAAATGTTCTACCTCTGAGCTACCATCCCCAGCACTTGAATTGTTATTGCTTTGTTTTTGAGATAAGGTTTCTATGTGGACCAGGCTGGCCTCAAACTCAGACTGGCCTGCCTCTGCCACTGCCTCCTGAGTGTTGGGACTAAAAGCCTCTTGTCAAGTGTGTGTGTGTGTGTGTGTGTGTGTGTGTGTGTGTTTTAACGTTTATATGTTTGTGGGTGGAGATCACAGGACAGCTTGTTGGAACCATTTCTCTCCTCCCACCATTTGGGTCCTAGGATTTGAACTCACGGCTTGACACCAAGCACGGTCACCCACTGAGCCTTCTCACTGACCCCCTTCTTTGTTATTAACGATCTTTCACTTCCCACTGTGATGGTCTGCAATCCCTGGCCAGCAAATGGCCATCCCTAAAGCGTAAGATGACAAAGGTCACGACCTGCCACACACTAAGCAGTGGCCTGGGTCAGGCTCCTGTCTTCTCCTGGATGGGAGCTGGAGCTGTCCGCCCACAGGAGGGTCTATGGGAGGACCGGTGAGCCACTATTTCAGGAGGGAAGTCTCCACTAGTGGCTCCCTGCTGGCGGTTCTGAGCCGACAGCAGCAGCTTGCTGGCTCAACTCCCAAGCCCATCCTCGGGTCCACAGTACTCTACAAAGAGGACATTTTGTAGAGATGGGACCGTCTTTGGGGTAGGACATTCTCTTCCTGACAAACATACACTCTTGACTTTGTGCTGGAGTCTTTGCATCTGAGCCTGAACTAGACAGGCCAGCCTGACGGTAATGGGAAGTGGGCAGGAAGTTTTCAGACTGGGTTCTTCAGGGGCCCCCAGAGGCTCAACTCTTCTGGAATCTTCTTGAGTCTCCTCTTGCTCCGCCTGGACAGCCTCCGCGGGGCAAGGAACAGCCAAACCGGTTTGGGAATCAGCCTTGCAGGCTCCAAGGTTCTCCAGAGTTCAGTTCCCAGGGCGTGTTCACACGCCTTGAGACTCCAGCTTCTGTCACCCTTGGGAAGAGGGAGTAGTCCAGGGGTGGGGGTGGGGGAGTAGCCTGAAGCTACTCCAGGCTGGGTCAGTCCGCTGGATCCTTTAAGCCCACACCTTCCCAGCTCTGAGCAGCAGTTGGGAGAAATCATGTATCTGTCCCAGGCAGGCTGCACACCAGACCTGGCCAGCCCTGGCCCCGTGGGGCCTAAGCTTGTATAAGAACGAGGGTTAAATGGAAGCGTTCCCAGGCAGCGTGTCCGTGTCCGCGGGCTGCTTCTGCTGTGTTGCCTCTCTCGCCACACAGTGCTGGAGATGGCAGAGCAGGGAACAGAAGGTGAGAATGATCTGGGAAAAAAAAACCGAGAAGCTCAGGCCAACACCTTACTGAGAAAGGCCAGGCAGGAGTGTGGCCGTTCCTCAGGAGCGCTTCCCCCACAGAAGACCAGGGGCTGATGTCGGCACCACCAAAGTCCAGTTCTCTGTGAAGTCACTGAGAAGTCCTGACCCCTTTGCAGGGTTCTTCCCACCTACCCACACGCCCTCCTGGACTTGGAAAGGGACAAAAGCCGCTCATGGCCACACATTATCGAACTCAGCTCAGATGAGAAACTGGGATGGACTTCAGTGTCTCCTAGACGAGATGTCCAGATGAGGGACATAAAAGGGAGGTCCTATGTACCAATGGCGGAGCCGTTGCTCTGATCTTTTGAATCCACCAACACCCGCTACACCCTTCTCTATCACGGGATAGTTCTCCGCAGACCTTGAGACACAGCAGTCAAGCTGAGGATGCAAGTAGCTGGGAAGGGGAGGGGGAAGGAAGCACGGGTCGCTGGGCAGATCTTCCTCATCCACCATCGCAGCGGGGTGAGTAGGGTCAGAATGGCCACCCTTCCTGTAGACTGGGGAGCCTAAGGCTGCTTAACCGGGTCAGTGACTCAGAGCTACCTGCCCCAGCCCACGACTAGTCTCTCCTCTCGTGGTCACGTGCTTCCTTTGTGGGTTCCTCCGGGGCAGAGAGTGGGGCCATTTCTCCATTGCTGGGGCACCTCGCGGAGGCCAGCAGGAAACAGCCTGTCGGTTCCAGGACTAGGAAGCCAAGTGACAATTTTGTAGACATTTCTATTCTTCAGGACACAGTTCCAACTGCCTGACTCTTACTGGGAGCAGGGCCATGAGAGCAGGAGCCCTGGCTCCTGTCCCCCACCACCCCCCCAGCCCTTACCCCCTTCAGGGCACAGTTGGGTAAATGCCAAAGTCCTTTCAGAGCTGCTCTGTGCGGAGAGGGCGGTCCAGGTCCTGTGCTCCGTGCCCCTACAGAGAGAGCCCCAACAGGCTGGCCCCTGGTAGGTTGGGTACAAGAGGTGAGGCAGGAGTCGGTAGATATCGAGGTGAAACGTGGGTTGGAGGTCAGCCTCGTAGAGAAACGCTGGATGTGGCCACTGTTGGGTGCCAGAGATGGCACTGCCCACCAGGGAGCATCAAGCACAAAGGTGCCGAGTGGGGCAACTTTGAACATTTATGTACGTTTGTGTGATTCTCCTAGAGTTTGGGAAAGACAGACCCACAAGGGACCAGGTTCATTTTCCATTTGTCAGATGTCTCAGCCTTGGAAGGCCTACAGAGGAGGGCAACGGGGAAGACCAGTCCGTTTATCCTGCGGGACAGACACTCCACCTGCCGGTGTCTGACTTTGTTGAGTGTTGACCTCGGGAGGGAGGAGACCGGATGCTTCTCATATGAGCTCCCATAGTTAACCCTGGTCTTTTGCTTTGGGGATCCTCAGACCCAGGTCTGTAAACAAGAGGAATTTTTGCTGTCTCACCATTTTACACACAGAATGAAGGGATGAGCCCAGCCAGGCCTGTGTGTCCCTCATGAGCCCTAGAGTATGCAGCCCACGCTAGAGACTCTCTGCTGCCCAGTTTTGGGACCAGGATTTTGTGCTTGGGAGATGAAAGAGGAAAAGGTGAGAGCGTGGCCTCACCCGACTTAGAAGGATAAGAGGTTGTCTTTTCTCCTGTGGGTACCGCATCGTGGATGTACAGACGCCATAAGCCCTGGTGCCAGCACGTGAGCAGATGACAGGAAGATGGCAGTTGTCCTTAAGTCACCTACACCGTTGTTTCTGTAAGCGGCTTATATTTATAAAGTCTCATTAGCCTGTGGCTGCGCATGCCATGAGATGTGTCAGAGGACTCCGTGATAGGTTTTATCTGGTGACAGTGCCATGGAGACTGGCTTGCATTCAGGGACCTTGCAACTAGCTCTCCAGCCTGGCTTTCAGATGGAGTGCTCGGTGACTGACCGTCTCCCGTACGCTCGTGTGCTGAGCTATTTCTGTCTGTGCCTCACCGCAACCTGTTAGTCATGTGTTGGCTGCAGTTCCTACTAAATGCTACGCTGAGTGCTGGGACTATGGGAGGGGGCCCCTCCAGTCTCATGTCTAACCCCTCGATAGCCTGACTCATGGCAGGGTGGGTTGGTGACAGGCAAGTTGGGCGACAGACACATGATGGGTGGACCTGTTCCGATTCATTGCAGAGCTGGAGTAGGCAAAGGTGTTAGGAGAAGCGCGCTGCTGAGATGACGATCAACACACCATCGTGGTGGTTCTTGAGATAGCTTGGTGCGGCTCCTGGGACTGGAGCAGCCATGTTGGTGGCTTTCTGACTCATCAGGAAGTGCCTGGCTCATCCTGCTGCTGTGTCATCGTCCCCTGTGCACCTAAAATGTGTGACTGCGCTGTTTATTGGAGGAACAGCCCGCCCTTGCATTCTCCCCTTCCTAGGATGTGCGAAGGAGGAGTCCCTTGGGTCTTGCAGGCCTCTTCCTGGCTATTTCAGAGTCCGTCCTGGGTGCCCTGGGTCTCAGAAGCTACCCCTCCTATCCCTGCTGCCCCCTCCACACACACACACCCCTCTTCTCCCCAGCTGCCTTCTAGCCGTGGAAATGCTTTGCGCTCCTCAGAGTCTCCTTGCCTCACTCTGTATTCATTCCCTGGTGGCAGCAGGGTGGATAAAGCTTCGACCCTCACCTCTCCGCTCTCCCATCACCTCCAGACGGCTTCCCAGGCTCCTCCCTGCACCTGGTCCTTCCCAGTTCCTGGATCTTTAAGCTCTGAGCAGCCCAGGCCTGTATCTAAACCTCCTTGCCAGGCTGCCTGGGAGATCTGGCTGCCTCTGGTTTCTTGCTCCATTTCAAGCTCTAGCCCAACCCAGCCTAGTGAGGAGTCACCTCTCCTATGCCCCTGTGTGCTCGCCGCCTTAGATGCTGAGACCCAGCCTCTGGGTCCTCTATACACCAACTGGATCTGATCATCACTGCCCCCTCCCCCCAAAAGCTGGTCTCTGAAGCCCCAAACCATGCCAGGGGTCCAGGAGGTTCCCCAAATTAGAGCCTTGCTGCTTCTGCCTCCTCGGTGATCTCCGCCGGAAGGTATAGATACAGAAGCAGATATGGGGCCTGTCCCTGCCCCCAGGGAAGGCACACCTGGGCTTGGTCTTGAGCTCAGTGCCTAGGGCTCTGCATTCCAGCCTGCCTGGCCTCTACCCTCGTTTCCCTCCTTGCCCTAAAGGACATTGTGATGGTACCTGCCTGTGAGAGGAGTGGTTGTTAGAAAGATCTTGAAGAGGTAGATGTGGGGGACCTGGCTCTTCCATATCCCCCTCAGACCAACTTCCTGGGACCCAGGCATCCACCTCCGTGTCTTTCCTGTGTGCTTTCATCTTCCGTAGTCATGGGCATGCCCTGCTTCCTGTTCTCCCCAGTACCACTGGTATAGAGGACCCTAACTCTGTCCACAGAGACGCAGGGGAGCAAAACTATCTTCTGGGGCAGCGGCTGAAGTGGCCCCGCTGCACCCGGATAGGAAACAGCCCTTGGCTTCCTGTCTCACGGTAGGACTCTGTCCTTCCTCTGCCCCCTGGCAGCTCACGGAAGAAGGGAGGAACTGGGCGGAACGAGCAGGTGGCTCGCTCCATCATGTGCCCTGAGGCCTCCGTCTACCCACACGTCTCCCATGATTGTCTGGAGCTCGTACCCACCCAGGACATTGACTCTGCACTCTGCCCAGAGATCCACCAAGGCCCAAGAGCCTTCCTTCTCGTCGCTCTGTCAACTATGGGGGCTGATGCTAATCATGATGACCGTGCCATGGGCCTGCGGTCTTCCTGTAGTTCAGAGTGGTGACTCAGACCACCCTCGCAGCTGCCCCGGGACCTTTGTTTAGGTGTCACACAGTGGTGGTCCGGTTCCTCAGTGTGTGTCTCCTACTGGTCCCATGGTAAGTGCCAAGTTGCTGGGGCCACAATACTACATAGCCGCCCCCTCTACCTACAAGCTACTGTTTTAGGCACTTTCTTTAAGTGTCTGTGTCATTGACACATCATAATGATCCTGAAGAGCAGGCGTCAGGGACATACTCATCAACAGAGAGAGGTTCGGAGAGCGCGCGGGAGTATTTGGCTAACGGTCGGCAGGTGGAACTGCTTTGATCTGAGATCGTTCTGCGTCCCTTGCCCTGAACACAGCTGACCCTGACTGCCAGAGGAGTGTGCACAGAGCTGCCTCCTAGCTTGCTGGCTTCTCTGGGGGAATCTTACCTAGTGCAGGAAGCCCTGCACTCAGTAGGTGTTCAGCAGCTGTTTGCCAAATTAATATAGGCGGGTGATCAGACACTTTGGTACCTAAGGTGACAAGGGATAGGATTGGAGCCCAGTAACAAAATGCTGTTTTTGTGTGTGTGTGTGTGTGTGTGTGTGTGTGTGTGTGTGTAGAGTCACACAAGTGGCAACATGCCTTCAATCCCAGCAGTACATAGAGAGAGGCAGGCAGAACTTGAGTTCAAGGCCAGCCTGATCTACATAATGAGTATTGGGTAATGAGTATCTAAGCTACATAGCGACACCCCCAGATGGCCAATATCTGTGTGTGCGTGTGCATGTGTGCGTGTGCATGTGTGTGTGTGTGTGTGTCACACAGTACACACAAGGTCAGAAGACAATACGCAGGAGTCTGTTCTCCTTCCAGCATGTGGGTATCAGGGATGGAGCTCACATCAACCCCTGAGCCATCTTGCCAGCCCTCAGTTGATCATTTTAGATGTGTTGGGTTCTGTGTGTTTTTATACCATGTTGAGAAGTTTGGAAATACTTTGAAATCTGGGTTGAGACTCCAAGGATGCAGTTGGGGGTCCAAAGTGGGTCCCACTGTTGCATGGTGACATTAGCTAGGACACCGGAGGAATGTTCTCCAGGCTAAGAGGCCAGACTCCCAAGGCTACCCACCTCAGTGCTTGGGCATTAGGCAAGGCCTGCTTCAGGTGGGCATAAGGAAGGAGCCTCTAAGGACTGCTCTCCAGGCACTGTGTACAATAGACAGTTTGCAGCTTGATATGTTCTGCCCTTGGGTCAGTCAAACCCTGCCACGGGTCCATCGTGGAAGAGGAAGCAGTGGGTGCCACTGTGATCATACCTCTGAGTGTCAGGTCTTAGGCTACGGGCCTCCTCAGACGCTGCTCCTAGCCGTAGTCAACATGGGAGTGAGACTCTTAGGATAAGACAAGGACCAACAGTGTTGGCCGTCTAGACAGCTGATAGAGCATTCTGACCAACCTACCACAGAGAGGGGTACAAGTTAGGACCAGAACTGTCTCTGTCGCCCATCCTGGGACAGCTTCACCGTGCAGAGACAAGCAGCCTAGACTGGCCTTCAGGAAGCAGGTCGGCCTTCCCAGATCTAAGTGTGCTTGGTCCCAGCTGGCTGAACCACTCAAGCCCCATGGGCTTCTGCCTGGCCCGCCTGACCCATACTCCCTTTGTGGCTGCAAATTTCCACGTGGTGTTTGTCTCCACGTAGCTCCTTTCGGTTCAAGCCTTCATAAGCATTTACACTGCTCCTGCCCATGGTGAGGGGACTGCTGTCAAGCTCACCAGGCTCTTAGCCAAGGCAGAGAGAGTGGGGTTCTCTGTATCGCCCCTCTCTCCCTCCTGGTGACAGGACTGTGGCCTTCCAGGCATGTGAAGACAGCTAACACATCCTACCAGCTGCCTTCTGGTTTCCATTGCCAGTCCGATACCTTTGTTACCTTTCCAGAAGCCAATCCACTTGGGACAGTGAACAGCCTTGCTCTTTACCTGTAGGGCAGCCTCTCGTAACCAAGGAAAGCCCTAAAGCCCACAGTGGCCTGGCTGGTACCCAGAGGAGCAGGGCTGAGATAGCGAGGCGTGTCGCAAGCAGCCGACCTGCATCCATCCTTTGTGCTGGCAGCAAGCCTCCTAGAGCTGCAGCCCTGTGGGCCTCTTGCTTGGCGTGCAAATGAGCTTCTAGGTGCCTGTTCCCCTGTGCAAGAAGCCTAGCCAGGGCCCAGAGAGAACACGGAGCAATCTGAAAACATGCTTGTTCCTGACCCAGCCTTTCTGGATAGGCAGTTTTCCCTCTTGGCATGTCTGGGGTATACTAGGGGTCATTGGCTTCCCAACGGATGCGCGTCAGGGGCAGGGTCCTGTGCTTGTACTCACTGTCCTCCCTGTGCTGGTGACACTGAGGGTGACATCAACATATCGGTGCTTTTGTGCACTGGCAAGACAAGCAAGCACCTGATGGCCCCGCCCCAGTGATCCCATTGGAGCTGTGGGCTGAGAGGGGACCTGTGCAGTGCCTGGCAGCTTGAAATACCCAGCACTCCTGGTCAGATTGCATTGGGGCACATCTCTCTAGTGTTGGCAGTGCTGCCTCAGGTTCCTTATTTACGAGGGAGGAGTCAGGAGATGAAGGTCAACTGGGGTTTGGTCTGCTGAAGACATCTTGCCTTCTGCAGGGTTTCTTCCAGAGCAGGGACACCCTGTCTATCTCATCACTCTCTGGCTTTGAGTACTGTGGGTGACTTCACATGCCTGAGCTACTGGACAAAAGTCCACACTCCCTCTTTATCTCCAAGCAGTCTGAGACTTACAGGGGATGTGGTGACAAGCCCAGCCTTATGCCCCCTCCCTAATCTTAGCTGTATCCTGAAAGGACCGGAAGGAAATGTTTAGTCCCTAGTGGTTACATTGGGATGAAGAGAGGACTGTTCTTTCCCCCAACATTGGTTCACTGTAGCCTTGGGCTGGTGGTAGAGACTCTTGCACATACCTTGGTCATCTCCAGTACAACACACACACACACACACACACACACACACACACACACACACACTGCCACTCTCTGCTATGGAAACTTTCCATCCTTCCAAGCATTTGAGTCCAGTGTGTTGTGCGTGTGCGCATGCGCACACACGCGTTTGCGCCAGGCTGATAATGTACTCAACAGGAGAGTGGCTGTGGGTTTCAGAGTCCAGCAAATGCTCCTGGGTCCTCAGCAACTCCAAAACAGCTCTGAGTTATATCTGCGCATTACAGTTTCTAAAACATCCACAGTGAGAACCCAGGTATACTAAATGTCGTGGGTATGGGATAATAGGGTTCCCTAGAAGTCTGTGGGGCTCAGTGGTGCCTGGTCACACCCTGGTCCAAGGCCTCTGTTGGCCTTTTTCCCTCAGCTCACCCTTGGCTCCGTCTCTATACCCTCCTCTTCATTGTCTGGGCTGTTCTCGGTACCTCTCAACCTGGTGGCCATTCCAGCTGGCCCTTGGAGTAGACTCGTGGCATAAATGATTGATTTCTCCTTCGAGAGCATTAGTCCATTTTATAGTTTAAAGCACTGAAGCCTCCCAAGGAGCCTTAGAAAGTTTCCCAGGTGCAAAACCAGCCTCGTACACACCATGTCTGGGAAAGGTGCAGAGGGAGCTCGGGACTGTCCACTGACCATCTGTCTTCCCTTGCAGCCTTGCTGTCCTCCTGGTGTGAAGAACTTGGCCGCCTGCTGCTGCTGCGACATCAGAAGAGCCGCCAGAACGACCCCCCTGGGAAACTCCCCATGCAGCCCCCCCTCAACTCCATGAGCTCCATGAAACCCACTCTGTCGCACAGGTAAGCATGCAGGTACCTTCCGGGACGGGCACTTCCGGGATGGGCTATGGGGCAGGCACTGAGCATCTCCATCTTCCAAGTACCTGGGGTCTGTTTGGAAACCTCCTGCGGTGTGATACCTGGGGGCGGGGCCTCTGAGAGGTAGTCAGCCTTTAAATCCTCCTAAATGGCTTGCTTCTTCCCGTCAAGCAGGGATGAGAAGACCAGTTCCCCACCCACCCACCCACCCACCCCACCCACCCCACCCCCCCACCCCACCCCACCCCCGCCACCTTGTCCTTCAGATACCTCTAGTAGAATGTAAAGAATCATGAGTTTGGAGCCTTCCCTCTATCCAGAGCAGGCCCTTAGGCACTCTCAGGGAAACCAAAAGCAAGTAAGGGCTCAGGACACTCCAGGGCCCATGGTCCCGCCTCAGTGTGGAGCAGAACCAGGCCGCACCTGTCATACTGGAGCAAGCGAAACTGAGCTGGGTCTGCCAAAACCCTAGATCCTAGGCAGGAACGGGCTTGCTAGGGGCTGGCAAGCACCTAGGAACTGGCCAGGCTGCCCTGCACCAGCCTCAGAAAAAGCACGTGGTGAGACTGGCAATTCCCTGTTAATTATCTCACAGGCGCCTTGCTGAGCTGATGCTCTGAGTATTCTGTGGGCTGACCCTGCAACAACAGGGCCCGTCATGCTGTCTGCACTCCCCTTGTGGGTCCTCGCTAATGACTGGGGCCTCTGCAGTCTGGCTCAGCTCTCATTATCCTTGCCTGGCTGAGAGACTTGCAGTCCAGAACATCCTGTAGTCAATTCTGGACTATACGGTCCAGGCACTGCCCGCCGGAACCTGGTGCCAGTCTTCTCCTCTAACATCGAAATAACTGTCAGAACGAGAGAGGACCTCAAGCAACACAGCAAAGCCAAGTGCCCTGCCTGGCCAGGGAGGTCCACCTATGTGTTTACCTGCCACGCTGAGGAGCATTTCAGAGCATAGCAAGGCCTTATACTGCACACTGACACTGCCTCACTAGGCTCTGATACCCTAACCTCCTCCTCCTCCTCCTCCTCCTCCTCCTCCTCCTCCTCCTCCTCCTCCTGTGCCAGTGTTTCCTGAGGGGGTGGCACTTGACCTGAGTAGCTGTATGCATGGCCCTGCCTACCTTACCATCCTGAAGACTGCTTCCCCACTCCCTAAGCACTGCAGCAAGAACACCCGGCACGTTTGGGAGAGTGAGGGTGTTGTCACCTTATTTGAGAATCATTCATTGCTCAGAGAGGTAAACCTGCTTCCTCCTGCCTTCTGCTCCTTATCCCTGGTCAAGCTGTCATCGAGTAGGACTTTGGTGGTGTAGCTTGACCATTTCATTGGTGTTTGGAGGCAGACAGAGTCTCCCTCAGTGGCACAGGCTGCTCTCCAACTCCTCATCCTCCTCCCTCAGCTTTCTAGTGCTAGGATTACAGGTGCGTGCGTGCGTGCGTGCGTGCGTGCGTGCGTGTGTGTGTGTGTGTGTGTGTGTGTGTGTGTGTGATCTTGCTAATTCTGCCCAGCCCCTTAGGGCCTCAGAACTCAGAACCATCTGGACTCTCATCACCCCATTAACATGCCCCTCCTCACTTTCTTGCCTGAGTCATTTCACTGTTGGTGATGGTGACAGACCAGAGTACTGTGGCTTCCCACTAGAGACCTGTCTCAGACCTGCTGGGCTGTGGCTATTCTAGCCCTGGAGGGTGGCAGGTTTTGACCACAACCAGTCCTTTGCTAGGTCTTCATCAAGTTGAGCTGATGCAGATTATCTGTCATGAAAGGAAAGCAGTCTCTTAGAAGCCGACTCTACCAGCAGAGGAGGAAGGCTCCTGGGGCAGAATTAGGAGCTGACAGATAGGGGCAAGACAAAGAGGGAAACCCGGGGTCCTGCGTCTAGGAGAGTAGGCCGAGATGACTGTTGGGGGGCTCCTGAAGGTAGGGTATCTAGACCATGGAGGGTCCAAGGCTGAAGAGAAGTCACCTGCATTCTGTAACCTCAGTCTATTTTGCCTAAAAATAGTGTGTAAAAAAATCACCGGAGGTCGTGCTACCGCTGATACCATGACAGGTTCAGGGCCTTGAAGATCCAGCTGGAAAACAGATAATGCAAAGCGAGTGGCCTGCAAGCTTAAAGACCTAGGCACCGTGTCTTCTGTGGCCTCTGATGGCTTTCAGAGACAGGCTGGAAAAACGGGGCACTTGCTGGGTATTGATCGGGGTTGAGGCTGATCAGATGAACTGAGTGAAAAATCCCTCTTGGGAGCAGAGCAAGGTCACAGAACTTAGAAGGAAACTAAACTTGGCCCAGAGTGGGAAAGTGAGTTGCCCAAGAACACACAGCTAATAGAGTTGAAGTAGGGCACAGAGGAGTGTGTTCAAGGGTTGTGAGGATATAGTTGGTTGCTGGTTGCGAGCGTTCTGAAACAGTCCATGCCCCGCTCTGATCCGTGGCTTACCCTAGGTAATTACCATGATACTGCCACATTATGGTGGGACAGTTGTTGAGTGGCCAGTGCCTAACCCTTAAGACCCAGGATGGCGGAGAGGACACTCAGTGACCAGTGACCAGGAATTGACTTGATTGGCCTTTCCTTGTAACCCTCATGCATGTCCCTGTGGGAAAAATCTCTCACTCTGGAACTCTGGAGGGCCCTAGCACCTGTTAAACCTCTAATGTAAATTCCTAAGCATGGATAGTGGGCAAGAAAGCAAGTCTTTGCGATTGAGAAACTGACTCTAGTATCTTCGAAAGGGGCTGTTGTCTTCTTCCTAAGGGTGGGGTGCATTCTGTACACTGGGAAGTCTGGAGTTTGGTACCCAGAGGAGCCAGGTGTTTAGAGACTCTGGGTCTTCAACTGGAGGCTCTAAAGCAGTAGGGAGAAACCAGGGAGCTGGAAACCCTATCTGGACACAGAGGTCTGAGGGCCCCTGGGGACCACAGTGTTTCTGTCATTCGGAGCACTGTCATATCCGCTGCAAGCCATGAAGGTGTGGTGGTGCCACAGTTGGGTGAGCTTGTAGAAGTCCTCAGCTCCCGTCCTGGCGTCACCGTTGGCCATACCAAGGTCATCTTCCACTTAGCAGAGAGCCACAGAAACATCTTAACATCCACCCCGCCCCCACCCAGCAACTCCAAGATAGAAGCCGGGAGGTGCCTGGAGCATCCAGCCATTGCCAGGGCAGAAGGGCACCTTCGGTGTCCCTGAGGTGATCCGGACTTTACCCCAACAACTTATGTTTCCTCATCCAGGTTTTTAATGAGTGGTTTAAAAAGCCATTTGTGATTAGCACATTGTCTCTATGCAAAAGCGGTGTCGCAAAGCTAATTAAGAGTCTAATAAATCTTGTTTATCTATTAATTTGATTACAATCAAAGCCGCTGGAGCCTCTGAGATCAAGGGTGATCTCTCTCCCTCCTCCAGGGCCAGGGATTTGCTTCAATCCAAAGAGAGGCCTCAGTACGCGAGGTAGAGACACGGCACAGAGCCAGGCTCCGGCCTGCTAGCCGTGAGACTGGGGCACCAGTTTCTGACCCGCAGTGTCCTCATCTGTGGGAAGAATAGTAGAACCAAGTCTGATACACGGGGATTCCCAGGGACTTGTATGTCCTCCAGACATTAGCCCGATAGCCTCTTGACAGGCCCTTCCTTGCCTTTCCAGCCGCCCTTTAGAGCAGACAGGGGCTGTGGGTCAGTGGTAGAGTACCTGTTTTGCATACCCAAGGCTCTGGGTTCGATTGCCAGCACTACAGAAAGAGAAACCAGAGGGTACCAAAGATTCTGGCTGTATCCCGGCACAGGAGAGGCGGGTCAGGAGGGTCAAAAATCCAGGACCAACCTGAGCTACACATGAGACCATGTCTCAAAAGGGAAAACACTCAAGTTGTATGCATAGTTACTTTTTGCACTGGCTCTGCTGCTAGTAGGCCCTTCTTGTCGCCCAGAAAATTGTTTTTAAAAAGAAAGCAAAAAGGGCAGTGGACATAGCCCAGTGGACAAAGGCACCTGACAGCTGCTTTGTTTGATCCCCTGGAACCAACATGGTGGAGGGAGAAGACAACTCCTACAGGTTGTCCTCTGACCACATGTATCCTGTGGCCTACGTGTCTACACACATGCACACATAATTTCTTTTTCTAAGACCAGGGTCTTACTGTGTAGCTCTGACTGACCTGGAACTCATTATGTAAACCAGCCTGGCCTCTGAAATTCACCAGCCTCTGCCTCCTGAGTGCTGGAATTAAACTTGTGCACCACTACACCATTTAATTAATTAATCAATTATTAATTATTAATTAATAAGAAAAACTCAGACGAAAGCTGAGGAGCCTCAGAGGTCACTAACAGTGCTGATCACTGAGACTCCAGGATTCCACCCTTACTTCCTGCTGGCCAATCCTTACACCCTCTGCCAAAGGCCTTGGGGTGTATCTCCCAGAACCCCTCCCCCCAAGCCCTTTTGCTGCTCACTCAGTCTCCTCCCTCTCCAGCCAGGCCCTTTTCCCTGCTGGTACAGGAGCTTGGTTTGTCCTTGTTCTTGGACACAGAGACAGGGGTGAGAGTCCGGGCAGAGGTGATACATCACAGGCCCGATGCTCTGGGTGCCTGTAGAGTCCAGAGCCCTTAGAAGGTGATGAGTCACAGTGTGCTGGTGGGTGCCACATCTGTCGTGAGGCCTGGGGCCACCCTTCTCTGTGCCCGTCACTTGCTTCTCCAGTGTGCATCCAGCAGCCCACAGGCCCTGTACAGACATATGTGACCACCTTTGCTCTGGGACAGTGAACCCGCTAGCCAGGCAGCAGAGAGCCCACTTTGGGAATGTTGGCTGGCTTTGTTCTATCAGTAGTAGGCCGAACAGGAAAAGGTGGATTTCCTCCCATAAGGCCTAGCCTCCATGCTGAGGGCAGTAGGGCCCTTAGATGCAGTAGCCTGGGAGCCAAGGTGGTGAGAGATAGCCCCTCCCCAGCCCCACCCCCAAACCTGTCCAGCTGCTTATTAGACCCTGAATCAAACCTCCGTGAACCCCACCCTGGCCTGGGAGGTGACAGGGAGTTTGTGAAGCAGTTCTGAAGGCTGGGGTGTGGTGGGGGAAAGACAGACTTTTGCTTTCTTCAGTCACTGGAGAACCTGTGTCTGTCCAGCATACCTGAGCTGGGAATCCAGAGGGTAGCGGATGGCCAGAGGTCTCCCTTTTCTTCGGTGAAAACATGCTCTGCAGGGTGTCCCAGCCAGGTCCCTCGTGCCAGCTGTGGCTCAGCCCTTCCCTGGAGAGACCACCCCACCCCACCCCCCATCTAGCCTGGCTGTAAGCCTCACTTTCACAAGCTGCATTTAGTCCTCAACCACCTGTGCTACTGGGCCCTGCTCTGGCCAGGCATGCCCCGTTTCTCTCCGCATTCTAGCCCTGATATTTTCCCCTCAGACACCACGAATCATGAGCCTGCGTCGCTCTAAGGACACCTCTTATCCTCTTGGAGAATGTGCCTCTCAGCCCCCAAGGCCTGTGCTCACACTTACGTTCTTGACTGAGCCTCTGGGTACTGATCCTTAGTCTGCAGTGGCAGGAGCGTTGAGAGAACAGTATTCATCCACACTGTGGACTACTGTGATTTGTGTTGTTGCTTAGTTTGGGTTTAGGGTTGTTTTGTTTTGTTTTCGACACAGAGCCTTATACAGTCCAGGCTAGACTTTCCATGTAGCCGAGGATAATCTTGAACCTCCGATTCTCCCATCTTCCCCTCTGAGACTCTAGGGTGGTTATAAATGTTTCTCTCCAGGCGTGTCTGTGCGGTGATGGAGATCAAAGACTAGGCTCCGAGCATGCTGGGTAAACTCTCCCAACTGCTCCCTCGTGCGCACCAGAACCCAGCCCTGCCCGAGGAAGGCGTGTGGGGTCAGCTAGTGAGGGAAGGGTCCAGGAATACTTTCCTGGTCGGTGGGCACCTGGCCAGGCAGCAGGGTCCAGAACAGCTTGAGGTAGGGTAATTCTCTGACCACCATGAAGAGTGAGAGCACAGGCCACAGAGCTCAGGCACCATGGCCTGAGAACCGCAGGTCTTGCTCGGGAGGGCTTCTCCAAGCTCAGGGCAGGTTTGAGGGCCCGGCTTCTGGCTAGCTTGTTTGTCCACTGGCCTTTCATCCCCTCTACCCTACAAATCTGCTGGATGCCTCTCACTCTAGATTCTGGAGTAGGGACTAGGAAGATAATAATCGAATGTGTAATAAAGGGTGCTCCTTTATATTACGAGAGATGGGAAGGCTTTCCAAAGAGGCGCCTTTCCAGGGAAACAGGAAGGAAGTCAGCACAGGGCAGTGGAGGCAGACCCCGGGAAGAGGGAGCCACACAGATTTTCTGCTGCTCTGAGGCACAGGTACAGTGTATTATGGCTCTCACTGAGGAAGTCAGGGTGATGGAGAGTGGGGCTGGGGACCCTGGCAAGTCTTAATGCTGCACATCACTGGGGACCCCGTGTGCACCTCCCACACCACCCTGGCTGGTTGGAAGGCCTTGCCGAGTGCTCTTCGGAAGCCCGAGACTAGAGGAAGTGGAGTCCTGGCTTCTAGTATCTGTGGGCGTCCTAGGAAGGGCTCCCTTGTATCAGCTGCCCAGGGCAGGGCTGGAGTGAGGCGGCGTGGTGACGGCTCGGGGATGAGCTGGTGGGATAGATCATTCTGGAGTGCCTTTGGCCTTTACCCAGTAAACACTGGAGCTTGATGGTGCTGACTAGTAGGTGAGGGAAGGTCTCAGCCAGGCCAGGGATGTGCACAGGGCCTGGGGGTTGGGCGTGGGGCACCCAGGCAGGCTTGGTCCTGGGCCCAGAGGAAGGGTGACCCAAGCCTGAATTCCGAAGTCCAGGTCAGTGGGACTCAGTTCAGCCATTCCTTTGTCATGAGAACAAGGATAAAAGCAAGACTCCACCAAGGCCCTTCCAGCCTCTAAAAGTTGGGACCAGGCTGTCCCCAGTGGAGACAATGCAAGGTCCTGACTGTTTCTATAGGAGGTCATGGGAAATCAGCATCCTTGAAGAGGGGGGCTTAAAGGGAGCTTTAGGTCACACTAGCTTGCTTCTTCGCTGCATGGCTGCTGGACTGTGGGCCCAGTTAAAGCAGCTACCACAGGGGTAGCCCCTGCAATGTTGGAAGAGGGTCACATATCTGCCTGACCCGTTCCTATGGAATAAATGCTGTCATGAGCCTGGAGCCCCAGAGCTCACTGGGGCAAAGGTCACCTGGGATAGAGAAGTGAAGACACTGTCACCTGAGCCCCGCCCCAGCTCTAAAGACCTCTTCTCTCTTTGCAGTGATGGGTCATTTCCTTATGACTCTGTCCCTTGGCAGCAGAACACCAATCAGCCTCCCGGCTCCCTCTCCGTGGTCACCACGGTGTGGGGAGTGACCAACACATCCCAGAGTCAGGTAAGAACCTGCCCCATCCCTACCCTGGCTCCAAGGCACAAGTATCTCCTTCCTCCCGAGAGCGGGGAGGGAGTTCTCCAGTGAGCTCTCCTCACTGGCTGAGCACAGTGTCAGGACATACCCAGTTGTAGACCACATCACTCCAGGAAGGGTACGCAGCTGCCTCAGGAGGGACACAGCCGGGTCCCTGAGGACCATCGCCCATTGTAGGGCCTTCTGGGATGGAAGAGGGAGGAGTTTATGTGACAAGATCATGAGTACTCTTCTGGGACCACGTTTCCTCTAGTTGTGCAAACTCCTGGGTGTTACTGACCTCGGGGTTTCTAAGCCGGAAACCGTTGGCCCTGAATGGCCTGGATTAGGTTTTCCTAAGATGTCACCTCTCGGTGAAGGGTGCCTTAGTGTGACAGGCCATTTGCCTTCCTAGACAAGCCATTCCTGTTTCCTCTTTTCTCTCTCCTCGCCTCTGTCCTAACATAGGGTCTCCCACTCTGGACCTAGGCTAGGCCACCCTAGAGGGAGCTGCCATGCTTCCTGGGTCTTCATCCACAGAGGTGTCTTTCAGGGCAGCCCCCAGGGCGTCCGTGTCCAGACCCCGAGCCCTACTGTAGAGTTGGGACTGCATAGGCTAATATTCGCCAAGGACTACCGGCCTGCCTTGGATCCCTCTCTGGAGCCATGGGGACCACTTGGGCTGGCTTTGCGAGCCTTGGCCCGCTCCTTCCTGGCTAGCGTTCTCGGCCCACTCCTTTTGACTCCTCACGCGTGCTGGGGACCCTTCATGCTCCTCTGCTGTGTCCTCCCTGCCACCTTTCAGTCTTTGCCTTCTCGCTACTCTTTCTCCACGCCGCCTCCGATCCCGACCTCGATGGCAGCCTCTCCTCTCTCTCTCTGCCTGCAGGTCCTCGGGAACCCCATGGCCAATGCCAACAACCCTATGAACCCAGGCGGCAACCCCATGGCATCGGGCATGAGCACCAGCAACCCCGGCCTCAACTCCCCACAATTCGCAGGGCAGCAGCAACAGTTCTCCACCAAAGCTGGCCCTGCACAGCCCTATATCCAGCCCAACATGTACGGCCGGCCTGGCTACCCTGGTAGCGGGGGCTTTGGAGCCAGGTGAGTGGCCAACCTGGGTGGTGCCCTTCTACGGCGGCGTGTTAGCCCTGCCTTCCTACCTACACCCAGGAAGGACTCTGGAATGCCAGCTTCACATTGCCTGGTCCAGGACATGAGGACAGTTCTGCCATGTGTCTCACCAGGTTGGCATCAACCCCACAGGGGTCGAGAGGATGCTTCCTCGCTTCCTTCCTAGCCTTGTATCTTTATGGTTTCTAAGACAGTGGGGTGAACTGGCAAGTCTGAAGTAGCAGTGGCGGGGAGCTCCACCTGTCCAAAGCTCCTTCAGAAAGCTCTTTGCCTCACTGGCCTGAATGGAGAAGGAGGAAATGGAGGCTAGGGCCTCCTACCTCAGGCCACAGTGAGGAAGGGGCGGAAGCAGCTCGAGCCGCCTTGAGAGCTCATTCCACCTAGCTCTAGGGGCAGAGTTGCTGGGTTTCTTCCTCAGTCTACATCCACAGCACACAGCACCGTATAATTCTCAGGTCAATGTTCACTAGAAGGTAGGCCGTGGTGGCCAAGGGGGCGCTATAGGAATGTCCTAGCCCCAGCAAAGATTCAAAAAAAAAAAAAAAAAAGTGGCCTAGTCATCACTAGTAGCAAGAATAGATGCCTCAGAAGTCCCAGGTCACCTACTAGACCTCACATCCACAAGCTAGGTACATTTTAAATTCCTGTGTATAATCCTATAGCCTTGCTCCTAGCCCCGCGCATGTCGCAGGGTCAGCTTACAAAACGAGCACTCTCTCATGGCTCCCTGCTTCTCCTCCACAGTTACCCTGGGGGTCCTAGTGCCCCTGCAGGCATGGGCATCCCTCCACATACCCGGCCTCCCGCTGACTTCACCCAGCCAGCTGCTGCTGCTGCTGCAGCTGCAGTAGCAGCAGCCGCCGCCACAGCCACAGCCACAGCCACAGCTACAGTGGCAGCCCTGCAAGAGACACAGAACAAGGATATAAACCAGTATGGACCGGTAAGGGTTCCCGCCTCCTGGCCTGGCCTCACCCAGACTGGGGAAATCTTGAGTGTAAATGCCACGGGTATCCTTGGAAGGCCCTAAAAGGGTATTGTGGTTGGGTGTGGTAGGATGGTTGGGTGTGGTGGGGGGTTTTTGGTGTGCTATGCCCTGTGTGGGTTGGTAGCTCACGAGTGCATATGGGGGAAGAGGTACGCTATTGGTCTCAGAGTTCCTGCTTACCAAACAGCAGGCTGTGTGCCTAAAATGGCTTGGTGACTAGCTTGTCCCTAACCACCTCTGAGGCCGCTGCTGTCCCATTAACCTATGCTGTGGATTTTACCCAGGCCTCATCGTAGATCCTCTGACCTTCAAAAGGATGGGGTGGGGTGTGAAAAGGGGAACCCCGTAACCATGCAGGACAGAAGCATGGGGGAAGGGTACGGGGTGGGCAGGAGGAAGTGGGCTGGGTATGGAGGGTGTGTCGCCATTGGCGACTGACCAAGGGCAAGGCCAGGGCTTTCAGGAAAGGGCTTCAGCCTCCATCCTCATCCGCCTCCTCTTCCTGTGTCCCTCTGTGCCCCTCCAATCCCTGCCCACTTCCCTGTCCCCTGCCTGCCTCCCTGGGAATGCTGCCTGTGTCTTGGAGTGACTGCTCCCCGCCCTACCCAAACCCTCCAGCTGCATTTCCCCACGAGACCTGCAGAGGGCAGTAGTGAGCCCTGGAGAATTGGGTCCTCTGAGACCTCCTGGTTCCTGGCTGCAGCCCCGTGGGAAAGTGTTCCTCTCCCTTTAGCCCCCCCTAACCTTCCCTCCCTGCACTTTCAATGCATGTGGCATTTTATTCTTTTTTTTTCTTCTTCTTCTCCCGTTGAAGGTGTGTTCCTCTTTCCAGATGGGTCCCACCCAGGCGTATAACAGCCAATTCATGAATCAACCCGGGCCTCGGGGGCCTGCCTCCATGGGGGGCAGCATGAACCCTGCCAGCATGGCAGCTGGCATGACACCCTCGGGCATGAGCGGCCCTCCCATGGGCATGAACCAGCCCCGACCACCCGGCATCAGCCCCTTTGGCACACACGGGCAAAGGATGCCCCAGCAGACCTACCCAGGCCCCCGGCCCCAGTCCCTTCCTATTCAGAGCATAAAGAGGCCATACCCAGGAGAGGTAAGTGTGACAACAGATGGGGGTGGGAGACCATGGACCCAGGGACCTTGGAAAGGGCACAGTTTGGCCACTTAGAGAACTTAAACAAAAGGTTGGGCTTCGGAGTCTTAGTCCCTGACTACTGCCACCTGTTGTGGAAAACCCCAAGGGAGTCACACCACCTGAGCATGCAGGACTTTGTTTAAATCAGTGATATTCACAATCCATGCTGGCCCTTCGGATGCCTGGGGCACAAGAGACAGTGACATTGTAAAATACCCTGCCTAGAGCTGGCAAATATAGAAGCAGAAAGCATGGAGACCACTTACCCCTGTCCATACTCAGACACTAATAGATGGCTTCGGAGGAGGACCTCAATGCAGGGAACTGCCTAGAGAGTGGGGGCTGCCACCAGACCCTCTAGCACAGGCTGTGTGTGTCAGGGAGGCCATCGGATGGCAGACAGTGTCCCTCCGGCTGACTTCCATCGTAGTCGCTCTCCTGGGGAGAGTGCCTTCTCTGGGGTCTCCCAGCAGAGGCGCCCGAGGAAACCATCCCAGCAGACTGTCCCGAATTCCGTGGAAGGTCAGGAGAAAAGGGAAGCCACCAGGTCTCAGTGACACTCAGAATACAGCTGAGACCAGGATCCGTGCCCAGCAGATGCCCCACCCCACCTCGCTCCAATGAAGTTTGTCCTTGGCACACGCCGTGATGCCCCTTCCTGAGCATGGCACCTCAGCTCTCCACCTTCTCAGATCATGTCCTTCTGGCTGGTCAAGACTGTGGCCTTCAGCTTGAGCTGCAGCAGATTTGTATCCCAAGAAATCATAAGCTCTCTGTCCCCATAGGTCCCTTCAGCAGCCACTCTCACAGAGGTTGGATGATGTCATAATTGGTATAGGTGTCCTAAGCCTGAGACTCAAGAACAGGGCACTAGGGTGCTTCCCATACACCCAGGAGGCCAACTCAAGACCTGAGCCTCAACCTAGGGGGTACCATGTCGGGGAGAGAAATTCAAAGGCCCTAGGGCCCCTCCCAGCCCTGGCTGTCCTAGGGTTGGGGCCGTAAGCTGATGGCTTCACTCCCAGAGCACAGCCCCACATAGCTGTGTTTCTAAACACCCTCTACGCTCAACCTCCTGAGAGATCATTGGCTGCACTGGGCATGCGTGTCTGAGCCTCAGGCTGCTCACCTGAGATGAGGCTGCAGAACTGCTTGTTGAAAGTCCTGCATTGAGACTGAGCTCCCTGATCATACTGCAGGAGTCCTCCCCAGAGCACTGCTGTCCTGGCTGGTCCGAGTTCTGAGATGCTGTGTGGTCCCTGTCGGGAGCTCTGCCTGCTACCTCACGGCAGCACGTTCATCCTGTGTTAGAAGTGGCGCCACCTAGCCAGGCAGTGGTAGTGCATGCCTTTAATGCCAGCACTCAGGAGGCAGAGGCAGGCAGCTCTCTGAGTTCAGGACTAGACGGGTCTGTCTATAGAGCAAGTTCCCAGACAACCAGGACTACCCAGAGAAATCTGGTTTCAACGAAACAAAACAAAAAACATGGTACAGCCTCAATTCAGGCTGCAATCATGTTGTCCACCGCACCCCCCGCCCACCCCCACCCCCGCACTCCTGTAGTGTGGCCAACATGCAGGTACCAGCCACATCACACCACGGTGAGAGCTCACTGTGGCCCAGAGTAGCAGATGTGCCCGCACTGTGAGAGTCATTGAAAGTTCCTGAGCACAGACAGCTCTAACGTATAACTTGCAGGCACTGGAGCAGTCTCACCAACTAGATTCGAGCCTAGAGGATGAGAGACTCTGGGGGGATATTCTTGAATAGGCATCAAAGGAACCACTGACTCTAGGACACCATGTTCTGGGTACCTAGGTTACCGTCAGGAGGTGGCGCTGTCTCCTTTCTCAGTAACCTCTCCAGGAGGGGCCGTCTTGCTTCCTCGCCCCTCGTTGGCTAGTTCTCCCACAGCTGTGTGGATAGTGAGTTGACACTGCTAAGAATGGAACGCTGGGGATGTTTGCTCTGAGTGGGACATAGGGACAGGGCCATCCAGATGAGCCTCGCTGCAGGGCTTGTCACGTCGGGAACAGAGGGACCAAATTCTGTGACCTGCATCTCACTGACACATTGGGGTGCACACATGAGCACTGGGAGAAGCAAAGGAGTACATTAGGATCGAACCCCTCAAAGCTACAGCCGAGACGCTCCGAGCATCCCTGGGGTTCTGAGGGCACAGGCTTCCGAAAGGACAGCTTCATGGGATGACAGCCCGTGGTCTGGACACGCCCAAGGTAGTGTCCCTGGGTGCCAAAGCAAGCCGAGGCTCTCCACATTGTGGGGCTCATTCTCTCCCTATGACAGGTAGAGAGGGCATCTTGCATATAGGAGACCCCAGAGGGAGGAGGAGTTGGGGAGCTGGAGAGGTGGCTCAGTGGTTAGGAGCACGTATTGCTCTGTAGAGGATCCACATGATGGCTCATAACCATCCATAACTCTTAATTCCAGGATTCTGATACATTCTTCTGACCTTCACATGCACACAGTACACACACAGATAATATATGTGGGTCATAAAATCAATCTTTAAAAAAGAAAAAAAGCTGGGCCCAGATCTCGCCTTTGAGTACATCACCATGACCAACCCCTGCCCTTTCTCCATTCCTGCAGCCCAACTATGGAAACCAGCAATATGGACCAAACAGCCAGTTCCCCACCCAGCCAGGCCAGTACCCCACCCCTAACCCCCCAAGGCCACTCACATCTCCCAATTACCCTGGACAAAGGATGCCGAGCCAACCCAGCACCGGGCAGTACCCACCCCCTACAGTCAACATGGGGCAGTATTACAAGGTGAGTCCATCTTTAGGGCACCCCAGATACCCACATATCTAACACGCCCGGCAGCAGCATTCTGACCCTCTGCGTTGTGTACTCCTGAAGGAATCGAGAGGCAGGGGGACAGTCCTGGCTTTCTGTGGGTGCTCAGCTGTGTCTGGGCTCAGAGAGAGAGAGAGAGAGAGAGAGAGAGAGAGAGAGAGAGAGAGAGAGAGAGAGAGCCTTCCTCTCCTTCCTCCACAGTACGTGGGACAGTGGTGGCAGAGGAGGCACAATTCTGAAAGACGCTGTAGTCTCCGCCTGTTCCCCCTGCAGACGTTGCATGCTTGCTGCTTATAGCATGTCTTTGCCCCCGTCTCAGCGGCTGCCTAGCAGCCCATGGAGGTGACCTTACCCAGCTCACCCTTCCCCTGTGTTTGCTTCTCGTTTTCCGCTTTTACAGTGCTGCTGCGATAAAGATCTCTGAGCCTTTAACCTTTTCCATTGCTGCAAAATACATTCTCGGGAGGGAAAACCCCCCTGTCGTTCACACTTCCAGGGTGCTTGCCATCAAGGGTGCTCGTCCCGGCAGCCTACCTGTTTGTTGTGGCTTTGCAGTCTGTCTGCTAAATCTGTTATCTGTAAACAGCAGTAGCGAGCTCGGGCCCCTCTGCCTTCCACACTAGTCCTAGAGACCCCGTGTTAGTTCTACCCTCTTCTCCAGCACACTCGTGTCTCCAAGGGGGTGGGGGGGTGTCAGGCCACAGGGCTGTTCCGCTTACTCCGCTGTCTCATTTCACTTCAACAGCCAGAACAGTTTAACGGACAGAACAACACCTTCTCCTCCGGAAGCAGCTACAGCAGCTACAACCAAGGGAACGTCAACAGGGTGAGGGCTTAGAAAGGCCAGCTGACCCTCAGTCACCCCTGGCCTTCCCACCCCAGCTTCTCTGCAAGTTGTTAGGGGTCCACGGGCGGGGGCACACTTTTCCTGGACATTTGCTGAGGCATAGATGCGCTCAGGACCTAGAGTCCACTGCTTTAATGCGTGACCAAGGACAAGCACGGGCCCTACAGAAAACCTGACAAAGACGGGAGAAAGGGGGCTGGTTCCCCTCCCCCATCCCTTACCCACAGGGTTAAGGAATGTGGGTTAGAATCACAATTCGGGGAGGACAGCTGCTCTCTCCTCCTGGTGTAGGTTGGACAAATCCCTAGCACACTAGGCCTGTGTCCCCTTTGACCCTTGGCTGTGGGAAGTCACAAATGTATCTGACCCTGAGGGGTCTCAGCAGCGCTGGCTTTATTAAGGGACAAGGTCCTTCCCAGTCCCTCCTATCCTCCAGATGAAGCAGGACCCTGCAGGAGAGCATGAGTCCTGTGGTGACTCGACTCCCTTGCTGGGAGGGCTAGCCCTGGGGTTAGGACTTGGCACAGGTAAAGCCTATGTCCGAAGCTTGACCCATTACCTCTCTGTGAATTCATACCCTGTTTCTGATATCTTTTTTTCCAGCCTCCCAGGCCGGTTCCTGTGGCAAATTACCCCCACTCACCCGTTCCAGGGAACCCCACACCCCCCATGACTCCCGGGAGCAGCATACCTCCCTATCTGTCCCCCAGCCAAGATGTCAAGCCACCTTTCCCACCTGATATCAAGCCAAATATGAGCGCTCTGCCACCGCCCCCAGGTGAGGAGCCCATACCGCCCGTCTGTTGTCTGTTCTTCTTCCGTTGACTCTGCCCTCGGTGGGCAGGATCAGAGGGAGGGACGCAGGAAAGGCAGGAGGGCTGAGAAGAAAGATTCCCCAATCCCAGTGATACTCAGGGATGGACTATCCCTGGGCCTCCTTATCCCTGGCCACCAGAAGAGCATGGATCTTCGGGTACTGAGAGGCCAGTGACAGGAACGGGATGGCAGGACGGGGTGAACCAGCTGAGAGAGAGAGAGGAAGCCACAGACTCCCAGCCTGTGAGCTTGGGCACTCCACGCTTTCTATGGCTCGTGGCCCACAGTTGTGTTGTTTGAGCGTGCTTCCCAGAGCAGTGTCCCATGGGTGAGCGAGCCCCACTTCAGCGCCCGTGAGCCTGGCCGGGGTGCTTGCCGCTCAGCTCATATGTCCCTTGTCTTTGCCCAGCCAACCACAATGACGAGCTGCGGCTCACCTTCCCCGTGCGGGATGGCGTGGTTCTGGAGCCCTTCCGCCTGGAGCACAACCTGGCCGTCAGCAACCACGTGTTCCACCTGCGGCCCACGGTGCACCAGACGCTGATGTGGAGGTGAGGTGACCTGCATGGCGACTTCCTACTCAGGCTCTGGAGTGGTCCTGCACAGGGGCTGGCAGCAGCTTCCTGTCACCGCTTCTGCATCATTGACAGGGACCCTGGACTACGCAAAGCTCTGGGAATGCTGCAGGGAACTCACAGGAGAGGGACCAAGCATCAACAGCTGGAAACAGCTGTTACCCAAGTCCTAAATGTTGGCTGGAGTCTCTGGGGGGGGGGGTGTGAGGAGGCTAGCAGAGCCCTGTGGGCTGGGAAGAGGCTATCTCAAGGTGATAAGTTAGCAAAAGGGTAAACCATCAACTTGAACATGACTCATATTGCCAGAGCTGGCAATGTGAAGAGAAGAGGTTGCTGAGAACAGCAGAGCTAGGCTAGGTCAGCTCACCAGTCTCTATAGATTGCAGGGGGTGACCAGTGTCTGACACTGCCCACCCATAGGGCTGCGCTCAAGTGCCTGGGCCAGGAGGCTCTGTGTATGGCCTCTGAGATCTTGCAGGAGGCAATGCTTTTCTTTTTGATGTGAAGGGGAAACTGAGGCTAGAGGACTATTTTAAAGAATGTGAGTCCTCAGAGCAAGGAGTGGAGCTAACTCCTGAACTGGGGACTTCTAAATTACAAACTCCCTCCCAGGTCTTTGGGTCCTCCAAGGCCTGGCATAGGGCCCCATTCCGGCATAGCTGCCTAGTAAGTAAGCCTTCTCAGGGGGCCAGAGTGGCCTCTGCTGCCAGCATTGTTTAAATTCACCCAGCTTTGGACAATCAGTGCGTGGTTGCAGGCAAAACTGGGTGGTATTTGGGACACAGGAGCTGAGATGTAAGGCAGGAGGCCTGAAGCTTCCAGACACACAAACATGGGCCAAAGATGGCGCTCCTGCCTCCACCTGGAGAGGGTCACAATGGGTCTTGCTACTGGTCTTGTACAACAACATCTGTCCTTTTGTCCTTCTGACCCTGTTGTAGGCAGGGCAGCCATGGGTGTGGATGTGGCTGCCTTAGTGTAAGATCTAAATGGAAGAGCTTTGGATGTTAGGATGGATTTGTATTTGTCAGAAGGGAAAATCTCAAGGGTAGTGGTTCTTAACCTGTGGGTCATGACCCTTTGGGGGTTGTATATCAGATATCTTGCATATCAGATATTTACATTATGATTTATAGCTAGCAAAATTATAGTCATGAAGTAGCAACAAAAATGATTTTATGGTCGGGGGTCACCACATGAGGAATTGTACTAAAGGGTCACAGCATTAGGAGGGTTGAAAGCCATCACTCCTAGAGTAAGGGAGGGGAAAAGGCTGTGGCCAAAGGGTGGGGTCCCTGGGAGCTCAGGCTGATGATGCCCACCCTGCCCACCCCAGATCAGACCTGGAGCTGCAGTTCAAGTGCTACCACCATGAGGACCGGCAGATGAACACCAACTGGCCAGCCTCGGTGCAGGTCAGCGTCAACGCCACACCCCTCACGATCGAGCGGGGAGACAACAAGACCTCCCACAAGCCCCTGCACCTCAAGCATGTATGCCAGCCTGGCCGGAACACCATCCAGATCACTGTCACCGCCTGCTGCTGTGTGAGTAGAATGGCCACACCACCGGCCTCCCTCGGGTCTCCAGCCAGCACCTGGGCCATTGTTCTCTATCTCCAGGGTGATCTGTGCTGCTGCGCTGTGGCCATTTCTGTTAGACTCAGCCATTTCTCCTTCGTGCTCTGCCTCTACTGGGCCTCCACACACCTCCCTTTTGTTTCTGAATGCCATCCCAGGCACGAGTACCCCTAGTCCACTGGCCAGGCCAAAGCTATAATCTACTCTTGTCTCATTTGCATGAAAATTTCATAGCCCCACCACCTCCCCCTACTCCAAGACCCACCTCTGTTAAATGTGGAGTTAAATGGAAGCCTGTTGTCCTATAGGGAGGATCTACGCACACATGTACACAGGCACACATGCATATCCCTCCAATGCGTGTGATTTAGGACCGCCTCAGAACTCTCCTCCTGTCCCTAGGAATCAGAGACTGGGACATGGGGCTTCCCTGGGGAACGGACAGGGAAGTAAATTGCCTGCCTTATTCTGTTGGTGTCTCTGAAGGATCCTGAAGGAGACGCCCTGGTCCTGTCTGTCTCTTCAGAGGGGATGAGGCCACAGAGATGAGGCTATAGGATGGGGATGCTTCACGAGGCTGTGCAGTCACCGCAGGAAGAGCTGGGGTGCACAGCCCTAGGCGGTGTCCTGGAGGAGGGATGGCAGAGATAGGCTCACTTGACAAGGAGGATGGAGAGGGCAGGAGAGCAGTGAATATGCTAGGTTCTAGTCCTGATGCCTCATGTACTGTAAGCTCAGCCGGGAGGCTTTTCAGTGGGAAATCCACCCTGTTAGCCTGGAACATAGACAGTCAGTCCTGGGCCTCGTTGTGATTTTCAAGCCCCTCTTCCACCTCTGGATACCCTTTCCTGGAGAGGCTTAGTCATGGGTCAGCCTGGGGCAGGTATGGGAACGGTGGACCGACCTCTCTGAGCCCCTCTGTTCTCTCTGCAGTCCCATCTCTTCGTGCTGCAGCTGGTACACCGGCCCTCTGTGCGCTCCGTGCTGCAGGGCCTCCTCAAGAAGCGCCTGCTGCCTGCTGAGCACTGCATCACGAAAAGTGAGTTTGGGTTGGGTGGGTGGGTGGGGACAGGTTGGGCAAGGCTGACCTCAAGAGGTGGTGATGCCCAGGCTGCCAAGTTCTGGAGCACCTCTTGTGGGGTGTGCTGCCCCTCCTCCCTATAGATCTGTCCTTAGTGTCCCCCCCCCTGGAGCCCCTGAACACCTCCACACAGTCTGGTTTCTCTTCCCACTCTTGCAGAGTTAGGTGCAAAAACGCCTGAGGGGGCTTTTTGCTGACCCAGTTAAATCAGAGCAGCAGCACCAGACGGGGTTTCTGCAAGCTTTGCAGAAAGTTCTTGCTCCTATCAAGGGTGGGGTCTGTTCTTCAGAAAAGGGATTCTCCTCAGCCCTTTCTCCCTCACGTGCCTACTGCATGCATGGCATGTGGAGTGGCAGGGGTGGGGAATCCAGGCCATGTTCAGGAGCTGCTGAGAGCCAACCCCTCAGCAGAACCCCCAGCCCTCACCCCCTGCCTCCTACCTCACAGTCAAGCGGAATTTCAGCAGTGTGGCTGCCTCCTCGGGCAACACAACTCTCAACGGGGAGGATGGCGTGGAGCAGACAGCCATCAAGGTGTCCCTGAAGTGCCCCATCACATTCCGGCGCATACAGCTGCCTGCTCGAGGCCACGACTGTAAGCACGTGCAGGTGAGCAGTCCCAGGAACGAAGTGCCTCCCCCTCCCCCACCCCCCCCTCGCATCGGGCTGTGCAGCATTGGCAGGGTGGCAAGGGGCAGGCCGAGGGGCCAACAGGGCCTGCTACTGCCCAAAGGACATAGTGGCCATCGGTAGCCAGTATCACTGGCTCTCTCGGTCATATTTTCTCCTTCAGGCCCATCTCTGAGGTCCTGGGGAGGGGTGGAAATGCAGAAATAGGCAAACAGATATTGTTGGCCAGCAGAAAGTCCTGGCAAGACACCACAGGCTAGCTAGGGGTCTGCCTGAGCAGGCTTGGGAGAGGGGCAACCCAGACTAACAAAGACCGGTAGTGTAGGGGCTGGCCAAGACAGGGTCCCATGACAGGGATGCAGGGATGGCAGGGCCAGTTACACCATTGTCGGCCAATGTCAGTCTGTGAAACTGAGTGGCAGACGGGACTGCCTCCCTCTTGAGTTTATAGGTATAAACGTGTGATGTGATTGCTTCGTCTGATACAGGCTGGTCAACCAGAGTTACCCTGGGATGGACCAAACGAACTGCCAGAGTAGTGGTAGTCCTGGCCTTAGTAGTGAGACTTGGCTGGGGTGCTGGGTCCAGAAGGGCTTCTTTGAGGACAGGGAAGTGATCGGTGAGGGCTGCGGCAGACACAGCATGGCCGTTCTGTGGTTCTGTGGAGTAAACAAGAGAAGAGTTCTTCCCGGGTACTGAAGTCTTCCCAAGGGTCCAGAGCCACAGTAAGGTGTTTTTCTGACGGTCCTGATCTTAACTCTCTGTCTCTCACTTCTGCAGTGCTTTGACCTGGAGTCATACCTCCAGCTGAATTGTGAGCGAGGAACCTGGAGGTGTCCCGTGTGCAAGTAAGCAATACCCACCGTGCAGAGCAGAGGTGCCCTCTGGCCTCTTCTCAGGCCTCTTAGCTGATTTACCTACCCTTCAGGCAAAACAAGCCCCCATAGAGGCACGGGTCTTGGATTTCACTGCTGTAGGGCGCTCTGTATCCGCAGTGGCAGGACAGTGGAGCTGGGCGGGCTGAGTCCTGCCTCCAGGAGCAAAGACCAAGCCTTTGTTCTTCTCTTCCAGTAAAACCGCTCTGCTCGAGGGTCTGGAGGTGGATCAGTACATGTGGGGGATCCTGAACGCCATCCAACAGTAAGTGTGTGGCCTCGACTAGGGAGGTGCAGCCCGGCTAGAGGGGAGAGGCAGACAGTCCTGAGTACTTTGCTGGCCAGCCACCAATCTGCAGCTTGACCTTGGGAATTCCCAGACTTGGGGTCCAGTATGTCCTAGAAGAGACAGAACTCAGCCAGTGCTGGAACTCCTCTTTGGGGGGAAGGGGGTGTCTTGGGGCCAGCATCCCCAGGCTCAACCACTTGTTTTTCTAAGCCTGTATTTTCACCTCAACCAAACAAGATGGTCCTATGCACAGTTCTTACACAGCGGAGGAGTGTAGACATTGGCCTCCTGTCTCCAGAGCTAGACACGCTAAGCCTCAGTTCCTCCCCCACTGCTCTCCCCTCCAGCTCCGAGTTTGAAGAGGTCACCATTGACCCCACGTGCAGCTGGCGGCCAGTACCCATCAAGTCGGACCTCCACATCAAGGATGACCCCGATGGCATCCCCTCAAAGCGGTTCAAAACCATGAGCCCCAGCCAGATGATCATGCCCAATGTCATGGAGATGATCGCCGCTCTGGGCCCTGGCCCATCTCCCTACCCCCTCCCACCTCCTCCTGGGGGCACCAGCTCCAACGACTACAGCAGCCAAGGTGTGTGATATGATGCTGGCCAGGGAGGGAGGGAGGGAAGGAGGGGGGAGGGAGGGAGGGAGGGAGGGAGAAGAGGTCAGCCTGGGTCCATCGGGGACTTGGGATCTCTGTGCTGATGGTAACAGGTACAGAATAGGAGATGAAAGGCTGGGTAAGGCCGGAGAAATGGTTCGCCGCTTAAGAGCACTTGTTGCTCTTGCAGAAGGCCATAGGTTCAATTCCCAGAACCTCCATAATGACTCACAAACCATAGCTCCAGTTCAAGGGGATCCAGTACTCTTCTCAACTCCCCCCTGCAGAAGGCACACACATGGAACCACATATATACATGTGAATAAAACATTCCCCTCACACACAGAAAAAAATAAATCTTAAAAGAGAGCCGGGCGGTGGTGGCGCACGCCTTTAATCCCAGCACTTGGGAGGCAGAGGCAGGCGGATTTCTGAGTTCAAGGCCAGCCTGGTCTACAGAGGGAGTTCCAGGACAGCCAAGGCTGCACAGAGAAACCCTGTTTTGAAAAAAAACCAAAAAATAAATAAATAAAAATAAAAGAGAAAGAGAGGAAGGATGAACACACCTTCTAAAAATAGCCCTCTGGCCGCTGGGCTTGGAGAACTATGGTACAAGCCCAGTTGCACTGCCTGCTCTGCCAGGTTATCAGCCCCGCCCTTTGGTTCTCCACCCTCCCCAGAGAGAGCCTCGGCACTGGCCGCCAAGCCCTGGCTAACTCAGTCTATTATCATTTGGTCTCACTCTCGGCTCTTCCAGAGTTCAGGCACCATCCCTGCTGTGTTCCACTTGGTTCCTAGAAAACACACGCATTGATCCATGGTCTTAGGGTTTCCAAGGTGCCCGGGTGATTGATTGGTGGACCCGAGTCATTAGTTCACTGGCTTGAGTCCCACAACCTATGCCAAGGGCCCCAGTATCCCTGTGTTCTGAGTCTTCGTGTTTCACCATCACCGTGGGGTGTGGGATGGAGAGGCTGGGTTATCATCTAGAGCCTGGTGTTCTTGGATAGAGCTGAACAGCCTGTAGGCCTGAGGTTGGTAAGAAATGAGGGCCTGGTAGATAGCAGCCCAGCAGGTCCTGTTATAGGTTCAGGCTGAGCCTCTTTCTGTGCCTTTTAGCTCAACCCCTTTCTGCCCTTCTGTAACACTAGAGCAACACACACGTCTGGGGTGGGGTTGGGGACTTTACTTCAGCACACACCTGGAGTGCCCCAGCCCAAGGCATGACTGCTCCATCATGTAGCCAAAAGCAGAGGCTTCAGGAGCCATGCCTATCTCAAGGGAGGGAAAGCATTTGGCTTTGATCCTGTCGGCTGAGGGCGGCTACCCAGGCTATCCCCCTGGGTGACCTCTCCTCATCCCGTCTTATTCTCCACCCAGGAAACAACTACCAGGGTCATGGCAACTTTGACTTCCCCCATGGGAATCCCGGAGGGACATCCATGAACGACTTCATGCATGGTCCCCCCCAGCTCTCCCACCCACCGGACATGCCCAACAACATGGCTGCCCTGGAGAAACCCCTCAGTCACCCCATGCAGGAAACTGTGAGTACCTTCGACTTGTACCTCAGCCTTCCCATTTGCCCATGCTTCCTCCCAACTCCAGCTGGGGCTGACTGGGACAGGGCTTTCCCTCGGGATCTTTGTGATGTGAGTACTCTGGTTCCCTCCTCAGTGAAAAGAAAAAATAAGAATCAGATTCGAGGGCTCGGACGGGAGGGAGAAGTTGACATGGTTGGTCTAACCTGTCAACTTAGCTATTTTATTGTGGACATTGACACGCCCACATGTGCCTCCTTAAGCTCCGCTTACACTCTCCCACGGACGCAGTGGTTCCAGCCTCCCATGCTCAGGCACTTAGCCTCCGGGGATCTGAATCTCCGCCAGGGTCTCACCACCACCTGTAAAAAGGAGGTCCCCGGACATCTGACCTCCCTGAGGGCTTGCCTGCCCTCCCTGTCTTGTCTCCCACGTATTGGCATGTTTCACACAACTGGGGATACCTCCATGGAGTAAGATGCCCAGAGCTAACCACAGCCATCTGTGGCTCTGGAAACAGTGGCAAGAGCCCTGGCCACCCTCTTGAGCCCTCCTCTGTTTGAATGCTCGACTGTTGTGCTCTGTGTAGTATAGCAAATGCCCCTTGGGCCGGGACAGATAGGCACATTGGGCCTTGTGCTCACAAAGCACACCTTCTTAAGGAGCTGAGATGGAGGAGGTGCGGTGGGGGTCGGGACACCGAGACCCGTGTTGGTCTCTCACTCTGGAGGGAAGGGGCACAGATAATACTAGCCAGAAAAGATCAGAGTTCGCACAGCGCCTAGTAGAGGGGTTGGAGGGCCTAGGTCGGAGGACCTACGGAAGCTTTCTCACCTTTCTCACATCCCCGACTTCCACTAAGAATGAGTACAGTGCCTGGCGACACAGCTCCGCTGGGCAGGGTGCTTCCCCGGCACTGCCTGAGCAAACAGGACATGGTACCCACTCGTGATCTCAAAACTCAGAGATAGAGGAGGGAGTGTCCAAAGTCCAGAGGCTTTCCCTGGCTACATAGCAAGTTTAAGGTCAGCCTTTTGATACTCAAGAGCCTGCCTCAAAGAAAACAAGGCAGGAAGAGGAAGAAAAGTATGTAGTACATGTTGACTCTGCCTTGTAAAGTTTCCAACTTGGAGCCACTGATCTCCTCTGAGCTCTCCAGGACCTCAGAATAACACAGCTAGGCGTCACTGACATCACCCCACACACACAGTGTATACCCCAAGTCCTCATACCCACTAATCCTGAAAGATGCAACATAGAGAAAGCCATCTGCCCCCTTACCAGCCAAGCTATTTGCTTCCTGGTTCATCATCTGCCTGAATCAAGCTCAGAGCTCCCCCAGAATTCCACAAAGGCGTGCCTGCTTTCTCGGCTTTGATCTCACTGAAAGCAAGCAGACCTAGAAATGCATTGGTATCACGCGGGGAGACGACCCCAGGTGTATCTAGAAGCAGCCTGGCCCTGGCTGAGCACTAGGCAGCAGATCCATGCTCTGAGCTCTGAGGCGTTCCTGTTGAGGAAGCTGTATCATAGGATCCGAGACTTATGTCCTGAGCTGAGCTGGCCGTGGGAGTGTGGGGTCCCTCCCTCTTTCCTCAGGGTGGGTGCCATGGGACATCTGCTGCTGTGAGCTAAGTGGGGACCCTCGGGTGGCCTTCCTTTATATCATGCCACATGGGCGTCACCTGGGGACCCGGACTGGAAGAACACTGTAATACTGGTGTCACACTGGAGCCCTGCACCCTGCAAAGAAAGGGCAGGCCAGGACTTTTGGTAGAGACCAGATCACAGCAGACTTGGGGAACAGCTTTTAGCAGAAATGGAAAGAGGAAGCGGGGTCTGGGAGGCCAAGGCTGGCGTGATCGCCACTCGCCAACGAAGAGCCAGAAACAGATGGGGCGGGGATGAAAATCATCTGAGACCAAGGAAGCATTTTGTCACCAAAATGATATATTCTTGGCAGTATGTAAGAGGGTGCTGGTGGCCCTGTTCAAACAGATAGAGTAGGCCAAGGCCTTTGCTGGAGGTGTACAGAGCTGCTCAGGCCTCTGCTTTGAAGGGCCTGCTCAGACGAGCAAACAGCGTTCACTGGGCACATATCTACAAACAGACCCTTCTACCCACCTACCCACAGCCAGCACACAGCAAGCTAAAAGGGAGGAATTCCCTAGGTAACCTTTTACAGTCGTCCCTCCATGTCCCCTGCCGCCCCCAGCATGAAGCCCATTGCTAACCAAGGAGAAGGGCAGTACCCCGAAATGGCCCTGACCAGCCAGGTTCTCTCCCTGGGCTGCCGTTTGGACCCCAGTGAGTTTCATCCGGGAAAGAGGCAGGCAGAGCACCTGTCTCCTCTTTTCCGCCGCCAGGGGGAGCTGCACGCCTGCCCGTGCTGTGTCCACGCCTGCTCTGCACTGCCCTGGCCCTCGAGGTGGGGCCTGCACCACGCCCGCCGCTAACCGCTTCCCAGAAACACGTCCATTCGCTTGTCCATTCTGGCCTCGCTGTTGTTTGTTGTGACGGTGTGGGGGTGGGAGGCCCTCTGGCCTGTGCCTGGCTCAAGGCCCTTCCTAGGCTCTGTGCAGCAGAGTACGGCCTTCTCCACTTGTTCCTTCACAGCCTTCCTGGTTGTTGGTTTCTGGAGAGGGCGATTTTTTTCTCTGCCCCGCCCCCAACCTCGGATCATTGTTCTCTGTGAGGGGGTGCCCTCGTTTGGGGTCCGTTACTTCCTGGTTTGTTTGGTTTTCATTTTCTCCAGGCATCCCGTCGTTGTGCCTCGTCACCTCACCTCTCTTTTCTCCTGCTCTCTCCTCCTCCACAGATGCCCCACGCTGGCAGTTCTGACCAGCCCCATCCCTCCATACAACAAGGTTTGCACGTACCACACCCCAGCAGCCAGGCAGGGCCTCCATTACATCACAGTGGGGCTCCTCCTCCTTCCCAGCCTCCCCGGCAGCCACCACAGGCCGCTCCCAGCAACCATCCACACAGCGACCTGACCTTTAACCCCTCCTCAGCCTTAGAGGGTCAGGCCGGAGCACAGGGAGCGCCCGACATGCCGGAACCATCACTGGATGTAAGTTGGGGTCACCACACACCTTGGTCTGGGGCCAGGCTCGGCACCATGACCTTCCCAAGAGAAGGGGGGTACTTAAGGGCTCAAGACCCCGGGTGGAAAGGTGGGCGGGTGGTGGGTGGGCCCCAGCCAGTCTCCCCTGACTCTAGCACTAGGATGCCCCATATGGGGGTGTGTCATGAAAGCCCCACCCCTACCCATCAGCCCCTTGGCCCGATAGTCCTGTTCCCCAGTCCTATCCATCTTCTACGTAAGCCCTTGACGAGTCCCTCCAGTTAAAGCCTTGGAGATAGTGCAAGAGGGTCCCTGCCCTTCTTCCCATCCCCCTCCCTCACACCCCCATGTCAAGCTTGCTATTTCTGTATCCACCTTCCGGCCTGGGCAGGGGAAGAGCTAAGAGTGACACCCACCATCGTCTTGCTAGTCTTTGTCTGCCTGCGGTCTCCTTGTCCGTGTGTCTCCATTCCCTGCTTCCGCTTGCTCCATTGCTCACTCCAAGAAGTCTCCGTGCGGGACGACAGAAGGTGGGGGTGGGGGGAGGACATGACTCAGGGGGCAGACAGAGTCAAAGTGGGAAACTGAGACTTCAGCATCTCCCAATCCAAGCCCTCGGTAGTATAGAAGATGGGATGGTGGGGATTGCAGAAAGACTCGGTCTGGACACTTGCTCCTCCTGCCCCGTCAGCAGCTAGCCGCCGTAGCCAGCCCCCATCCCTAGGTACTGGAATCCTGGCCCTACTGTCAACGCCCACCTCAGTGACATCAGAGAGCTCTTGGCAGGGAGAACTGCGGTGCTGTCTTGAGTGTGCGGATAGATATCTTGGTTTCTCACCCAACTCTCCTCCCTTAGCCAGACCGAGGGATGCTTCAAGATTCAGGAGCTCCTCTGGCCCTGTGTGACATACATACTCCAAGGGTGTCACATAGGGAGTAGACCACAGGGACAGTACAGTACACCCAAACTCACTAAGATTCTAGGAGAATGGTCTAGGGCGCCAGCCAGATGGCTTACACCAGCAGGCTGTGTGACCCAAAGCTGCTCTCGGCAGGGTCTGAGAGGACAGAGGAACCATCAAAGGGGACCCAGCCCTTGACCTGCCATGGGGCTGACACTGAAAGCGGGGGTCGGCCCAGTGGGTCTCTCTGGCCTTGGCATATGTCGAGTGTGGGCATGCCTGCTCCCACCTGAGATGCAGTGGTCTTGGGGACAGCCAGCAGGCCCATACTTGACACTGTTAGTTTTCTGTCTTTGACGTAGAACCCCAGGAGGCAAGTGGAAGGGAGTGAGAAGGCCAGAGAGACCCCCCCCCTTCTGGACCCCCCTCAGACAGCTCAACTGGGCTTCTTCTTTTCTAGCTACTGCCGGAACTCACAAACCCCGATGAGCTCCTCTCCTACCTGGACCCCCCCGACCTTCCAAGCAATAGCAACGATGACCTCCTGTCTCTCTTTGAGAACAACTGAAGGCCACTCTCCACTGGGGCCATCCCCCCACCCCACCTCCTACCCCACCCGTCCCGCATCCTTTTCCTCCCAGGAGCCCACGCTCAGGCCTCCCACACCAGGACCTCAGGCTGAGAGCTGAGCAGAGCACACTAGGCAGGGAAAGCCATGTGGGTCTACAGTCATGTTTGCCTGAATGCTCCGGGGTCCGTGCCCAGAGCAAGCCCGAAGACGGCCCCTGAAGACAAACCCAAGCTGAGGGAATCCAGGCCCAGCGAGAGACATGCCAGTGGCGACTGTAGGTCCCTCCATGTGTGCTGACTCCAAACGACCGACCTGCCAGTGTCCCAAAGTTCTTCCATGTTTTTAAACCTTATCTCCCCGCCTCTTGGCCCAGAGCCTCCTTCAGATGACTGGAACCTGAGAGAAGCCTGCGCTCCAGCCCCCAGGCCAGGGTAGTGGACAAGCCTTGGAGGAGCGGTGACAGTTTGCAGCAGTGAGGAATCTCACACCACACACACACACACACACACACACACACACACACACACACATCACAGAAAAGCACAACCCTCTGGGAAGGAGAACATCCCTCAGGGCCGGGGGTCGTGGCTTTGGCCTCTGATTTCTAAGCCAAGATGCCCTGTAAACGCCCTCACGGCAGAACAAGGACAGAGTGCTGTGTCTGAGAGAGCTTGCCACACCCGTGTAGGGACTGGCAGGAGACAGGACAGGGCCTTCCCCAGAGCCAAGCCAATGCAGGGAAGGGCTCCTTAACTAAGATCAGGGCCACGCCTTGTGGGGAGCAGAGATCACGTGCCCGAGTGTGTACCACACTAAAATGGGCCCTCCATTAGAGGCCAGGGGAAGATGCCAGCCAGAGCCCAACAGAAGAAGCTTTGCCCCAAGGCACTCCCTGCTTTTAAATGACCACACTGGGAAGCTCTGAAGTCCTGGAAGGAAAGGAGCATTGCATCTGGACAGCGAGCGAACCATTTCCCCCGTGTTCTCCTTCCTTCCTCCTACCCATGCTTCCTTCTCCAAGATAGTTCCATGGGACAGTTCCCTCTGGGTTCTCCTTCCCCCCTGACAGCTGTAGGGGAACAGGTAGGGAATCAGCGTGGGCCTCCCTGGGGAAATGACTCCACTCACAGCAGGAGTCCAGGGCCTCCGTGCCTCTCCAAGCCTCTCAGTCTTGTCCGGCAGGTTCTCTGTCCAAGGCTGCCTGTCTCCAGCCCAGACCTTTGCTGGGTGCCCCAGGATATCTTGGCAGGCGATGTGTGGCATTTGTGTAGCTGCCTGTCCCCCGTCTTTCTCCCTCCACCCAGAGCTCACTCCACACTCCTGCTCACCCAGCAAGGGCAGCCTCTGGTCCTCCTCTGCTTTTTCACTCCATCCAGCTTAGAGTCCCCTGCTGGCTTGTCACTCGCCTGCTTTGTGCCAGGCTGATCTGTGTCCCCCTGAGCCGCGTGGCCTACGGTGATGCCAGGTTGTCCGCTCACGTGAATCCCATCTGTGGGTTTTTCGTTCCCTTCTCCGATGCTGCCCCCCAGGGCCCTCTGCTGCCTCCTGCCCACTGCCAGCGTCCTCAAGGGTCATCGCTCATTAACCTCCCTCTGTGCTCCCTGGCACTCTTCAGATAGATTGAACCAGAAAGGTGACCCCCTAACTGTTGACTTATTGTCACCCTAAAAAAAAAAAAACAAAACAAAAAAACGGCACAAGGAAAGCTGCCACCACCACACCCCTCTTCTTCCTTTGTCGTGGTGTTAAGGTTTTTTCAAGCAGTGTGTTACGTATGCAAATCAATTATTTTAAGAATCGCTTTTGTAAATATCTTTGTGAATATTTTAGTATTGTCTTTGATAATATTCAACATTTTCATGACCTGGTTATAGCCTTTGCTGGTGTTTTTAAAATATCTCGACTCAGTGACAAAACCCGAGTCCTTTTTTAAAAAAAACAAACAACAAAAACAAAACAAAAACAAAAAAACCGAAACCAACCAGGGCTATTTGTACAGATGAGAGAGGAGCAGAAGAGGCGGCCATGCTCGAGTTGGGAGACCAGGCAGCCCACTGTTGAGAACCACTCTCAGTCAGTTGGTAGGGACAGCAGTACACCAGGCTGTCCCCCCCACCCAGTGCCTGTGTCCTGGCACGCGGCCGTGCTCTGTTGGACCGTACGAATTGTTCAGCTTCAGACTGACAAATGCCTTTCTCACAAGTTCCTGCTTCTTGCCGTGATACTGTGCCCCAGAACAGCCTGGGGTCCCTGCTAGTACCTGTCAAGGCATGCCCAGGTTCTCCACAGATTTCCAGTGCAAAAGGCCTAGACACTCCCTGTAGGCCCAGCCTCTCTGGTCATCTCTCGGTTCACAGCCGAGGCTGATTCCCTAAGGCTCCCTCCCAGGCAAGTGCCCCACCAGCAAGTTCACAGAGCCTGAAGCCCACAACTCTGGGAATATCTCCTTCCAGAGAAATGTCGGAGCTCATCCAGGGTTTGAGAGAGGTACAAGGACATCTGGGGCTGGAGCCCGTGCCTTGGTAGTGACAGATGCAGGTAAAGGTGACATCCTTAAACAGGCAGGCCTAGGCTCTGGAAAGATCCTCAGTCCTTTCTGACAACAACTTGGAGCCATAGTAACCTCAGGAATGAGGTCTCAGCAAGCCACTTTACCACAACGAGCAACCCACCCACAGGCATGTGCCAGCAGCTGCTCAGCTGAGCGGGCTGGGAGTCCATGCGCATGCGCAGATGGGAAAGGCGCCCGCACAGGCGATCACCCTCATCTTCTTGGTTTGAAGCTTTATTCATGTCTCGTGTATCCTGTAGCCATTTTATTTTTTAAAAGATCCCTAATTCTTTCTCCCTGACGGAAGCCCTAAGACCCCAGAGAGCTACAGGTCTGCCCCCCAAAGGGCCCTCGGGCCTGACCAATCCAGACGAGGCAGTGAGCGGCAGCAACTCAAGGGACGTGTGTACATATGTAAATGAGAAATAGACTTGTCAACAAGATACATTCATTTCTCCCGGAATGTGTATTGTTTTTATTTTACGAAACAGAAAAACAACAAAAGGCTTGGAACTCCTCCATCCTACGTGGAATACTAGATCCTGTTTGTTAGCCTTCGTGACTCCGTCCTTGTCTCCTGTAATATACTGACCCTGTGTGCAGAGGCGTTTTTTTTTTTTTTTTTTTGTTCCCTTTTGTCTTTATTTTTACCTACATGTACTATTTACCTTCCGAGTCCTAGCCCTGCCACCTGTGTATTTTTAGGGTGCTATGGATACAATGAAGAGAAAACGGGGATTTCAGAAGAAAATTGTAACCAAATTCATATACTTTGTATAAGTTTTTGATATCATGATCACAGGTGATTCACACGTACACACATCCACACCCACACGTGCCGCCTGAAGTGACGTCCACAGAACCCGCCCTTGTCTTTGTACATCGTATGTACACTGCAATCATTTCATACCTTTGACTGGTCAGAAAAAAAAAAACTAATTGTGATTTCTAGTCTTGCAAAGCTGTATGCAGTTAGATGATGTGACCTCTAATATTTATCTAATAAATATGTATTCAGATGAAACCTGTATATTAGGTGTTCATGTGGTTATTTTGTATTTAAAGATCAAATTATTTGATTATTGCTAGACATTTCTATACTCTGTTGTAACACTGAGGGATCTCATTTGCTCATGTTAATTTTTTTCTAAATAAATGGACAAAAAATGAAGGTTCTGGTGAGTTAGCTGTTTTGTGGGTGTCAAGGACTGGTCTGAGGGAACTGGCTTTGGTTTATTTTATCTTTTTAAAGATTTATTATGTATACAGCATTCCGCTTGCATGTATGCCTGCAGGCCAGAAGAGGGCACCAGATCTCATTATAGATGGTTGTGAGCCACCCAGTGGTTGCTGGGACTTGAACTCAGAACCTATGGAAGAGCAGTCAGTGCTCTTAACCTCCGAGCCCTCTCTCCAGCCCTGGCCTTTGGTTTTTAAACCACCACCCTATCCTGCTAGTCTGTGCACACACAGAAACAATGGAATGGTTTGGGTGTTGGCATGGAAGAATTCTGCGCAGGTGTCCGTCCCTCTTGGTGAGGACCGCTATCTCCCGTTGAGGGCTTGTGCGAACAAGTCCTGGGATGACTGGCTAAATATGGGACCCTCAACAGGGCCACGTCCTGGAGGGGTGCTGAGTCCTTAGGCCATCTGCGACTCAGGCTAATAGCCTTTGCTGAGTCCTCGACGGACTAGGAACAGGAGTCTGTGCATGTCAAGTCAGAGGTTCTGTCTACAGCATCTAGGCACAGCCATACTTCATAAATGCCTTAACAACTGCTCTCCTCGCAGGCTTTGGAGCCCTGGCCCTGGCCACCTTGCTTCTCCCACACTGTTTCCCCGCTCCCTTCCATGTGAAGCTTGAGTTTACTACGTGGCTGTGTTTTACATGGGTTTGCTCCTCAGGCCACAAATTTTCTTTTATTTATTTTATATATGTGTAAGTACACTATTGCTGTCTTCAGACACCAGAAAAGGGCATCAGATCTCATCACGGATGGTTGTGAGCCACCATGTGGTTGCTGGGAATTGAACTCAGAACCTCTGGAAGAACAGTCAGTGCTCTTAACCGCTGAGCCATCTCTCCAGCCCAGGCCACAGTTCTAACACCCAGCACAGACTGTATGTTTGTGTGTCCAGTTTAAGTTTTGGGGAAGTGGGTCAGAGTGTCAGGAACAGTAGCCAACAGTGCTCTTCTTCCCACCAGCCTGACCATGGAGCAAGAAAAACAAACATGGCCACCTTAGCAGTCCCTCAGCGAGGACTGTAAATGTCAGCCCAGCAGGCTGCCCAAATATATGGACTGGTGTGAATTGAGGGTGTGGAAAGGGAAGATTGGACTTGCCTGGGGTGGCTTGGCTGGGTGTGCACCAGAGACAGCTAGGCCGAAGGGCTGCCTGCGGGGTCCTGGGCCCTGAGTCGCACCACCTGCCAAGGAGGGCAGGGACTGAGAGGGTGGCCGCAGCCTCTCTTCTGAATGGGAGATGAAGGTGCAGGAGTCCCGGTTGCTGCTCAGCTGCAGCCGCTGTCTGCTGCCAACATCTGGCAGCCTGAGATGCCAGGAGGGTTTCCTGGGCACAGGAAGGGTAGCCCTACTCCCTGTTGCCTTAGACCAGTGACTACAATCAGCAGAGAAATCCGCATACAGGGACATGTCCAGACCCTTGGGTCCAGTTTTGTAGATCCAGAACAGAGAAATGGTGTGTGTGTGGAGGGTGGTGGTGGTGGTGGTGATTGGGGAATAGTTGGGGGGGAGAGGACTTATGGGACACATGGTGGGGGGGAACTGGGAAAGGGGAAAGCCTTTGGAATGTAAACAAAGAATATAGAAAAAAAAGAACAAAAAAAAATAAATAAACCAAACAAATAAACAAGGCAGAAAAGAGTAGGAGGGCCCCTACAGGGAAAGGATGCCAGACGCAGTGAGGGTGGGAATGGGGTATGTGCGTGCTTGCTGGGTTAGCTCTTGAGGGTTGTGGTTAAACAAAACCTCTGCGCACCGTTACCTTCAAGGCAGGAAGTGAGCAGAGCGGGAGCCGGACTTCAGTACAAAGACAAGACTTGCCATTTTCAGTTTACCTCCCTGGTGTCAGAGATACACAGGCTGTGTACAGGCCTGTGGCTTTCCAGAGCCCTCATGGCAGCCTTGACCCGGCTCATGCCTGCTGAGGCCGGCAGCCTTCCTCTGAGGGCCTATGAGACCGGAGAAGTCGCCTAAAGCAAAGCAGGGCTGAGCGCCACCCCCAGCACAGACAAGAGTAATAAATCCAGTGGGAGGGGGCAAAACGCCCAGGCTCAAAGCAGCTGGGCTCAACTTCCACCCCTCCTGTGGCCATCTCCACACACCTAATCCTAGTGTTTTGTTTTGTTTTGTTTTGTTTTGTTTTGTTTTGTTTTGTTTTGTTTTGTTTTGTTTTGTTTTGTTTTGAATCAACTCTATGTAGCCCTGGCCGGCCTGGAGCTCTCTAGGTAGATCAGGCTGACTTCAAGTTCACAGAGATTGCCAGGCAGTGGTGGTACATGCCTTTAATTCCAGCACTTGGGGCGCAGAGGCAGGCAGATTTCTGAGTTCAAGGCCAGCCTGGTCTACAGAGTGAGTTCCAGGACAGCCAGGGCTACACAGAGAAACCCTGTCTCGATAAAAACAAAAACAAAAGTTCACAGAGATTTGCCTGCTTCTGACTCTTGAGTATGGGGATTAAGGACTTTGGCCACCGCACTTGGCCTGGTGAGACTTTTTAAACATTATTTCATGTGTCTGAGTGTTCGCCTGCAGACATGTGTGGACCTGTTGCTCCTGACAGCCAGAAAAGGGCCTTGGGTCCCCTGGAACAGAAGTTACAGACATTTGTAAGCCACCATGTGAGTGCCAGGAATTGAACCCAGGTCCTCTGCAAGAGCAACAAGTGCTCCCAACCACAGAGCCATCTCTCCAGCCCTCGGTGAGACCTTCTTTAATGCGATCCACCCATCCTCCACTGTCGGGAGCCCACCAGGTACAGTACAGTCACCCTCAGCAGACAGGGACTGTCTGGAGGGTCACTGCCTTCCCTCTCCCACCCTCGCCTAGCAACCCACACCCAGCAACTGACTTCCAGAAGGATCCACAGAGCAACCTCTCAGCAGGGTGCGCTCAGTCCCCCAGCACACCCTCCTGGTAGAACTTCCCCAGCGTCCTGTGCCAGCTCCTCTCTCCTCTGCCTCCTCTGTCTCCCCCCTGGGTCACCCCTGTTTCTGCCCATAGACACCTGTAGGGAGGCCGTAGAGTTCTGAGTGAATGTGCATGTCTTGACATGAGACAGCGATGTCAAGTACCAAGGATGGACCCACAGGGAAGTAATTAACCAACCCTTTTCCCTGGGTCAAGTTTGGAAAGGCCAAGGCTCCTTCTCCATTTAACTAGTATCCTTTAACCACCGGCCAATGTGCATGAAAACGAGCAACCCTCACTTCCCCCTCCTGTTTACAGCCTGAGACTGCACACTCCACCTGACGCTGGCTAACCCTGCCATAAACGGCTAAGGTTCCCCGTGGTTACAGAAGCCAGTGCCACCCCATCAGGGTGCACACAGCCCACTTGACACCCTAGCTTTTCTAAATCCATGTGTCTCGCATTTCTCTGTCCCTTCTTCATTCCCTCGCCACCTCAGTCAGGTTTACAGACCCACATTTCTCAGGAGCTCGGCAGGTCCCTGCAAGCCTACACAGTGAGCTCTTCCTGTGTTACCTGGGCATCGTTTTAGAATGTAAGTTCCGTGCTCATCCCCAAAGTGAGCTAGCTCAGTCCCACTTGAAACCATTACTAGTACTCCACCAGCTCCTGGGACCTCAGTATGATTACTTTATACAGCTCGTCCCCAGGAGGACAGTTAGATGAGCCCTGGTGGCCCAACTCACAGGGACTATGCAGAGACAGCTTAAAGTCACAGCTCGACCTCCTGGAGCTCACACGCACTTCCTTTAACCCAGCTGGAGCTTTCTGAGGGAGAGTTGCCTAGACCCAATGAAGGTGACATAGGATTAACGCCATTTTTATGTCCATCTATATCCTTTTTAGACAGCAAAGGATGTTCCAACTGCAAGATCCTGAATTAAATACCCGCTTCAGTTCTGCTCCTAGGGAACCATATTTGAGCAGACCTCAGAGGCAGGCTCTGCTCCCAGAGACGGACCACTAACCCAGTGACGATGAAGATCCCGCACTGGCAGCAGGTAGAGGTTGGCAGCCCCAGGCATTGGGTGGCAGCATGTCACCTGAGCTAAACCGAGATGGAACATGGAGCTGCTGCCCCCGCTGGGGCGGTGTCCCCGCTCACTCCGACTCATGCATTCTTCAGTGACAGGAGCCGGTGCTGTTCCTTTCCTCCAAACAAGGTTGACTTGAGTCTCTGCCGTATTCTGCCTTTGCACACTGGAGAGACAGTTGCACACATAGATCCTCTTATTACTCAGTCAGGCTGAGCCCATGCTGACTACTACACTGGTCTCATCCTACCCCAAGAAGAAGGGTGGGTTTCTTGGGTTCACCCAAGCCCTTGCGGATTCCCAGGCCAAACTGAAGAGGTTCTCAGGTCCTGGGACCACAGCTGCTATCCCAGGGAAAGGAGTCGTAGAAATCCAGGATTCCGAGATGGGTTGGGGCCCTGTGTCCCTGAGCACATGCTCGGATGAGCCACCGGGATGGACAAGTGGATCTTCCATGATGTACATCATCAGTCATCAGTCAAGGCGCTCTGGGAAGCAGCGGAGAGAAACCGGCTCTAATTACCTTGAGGGGGAAAGACCTGTGCTGGGTAATGAGTAGACAGGCTGTGAAGGAGGAGTTGGAACAAGCTTGCAAAGCAAGCGTGACCCACACAGGCTTGGGCCTGGTAGAAGAGAGACAAATTTCAACTCCACCCTTCCACCCCATTGCACACACATACACACCCCGGCCCCGCAGTACAGTCCTGGCTTTACCTCCTACTAAGAGTCATCTGGAAGCAGGATCTACCAGATGTCTCAGAGACTGTCTCAGTTGACAGCAAGAAACAACAAAGGACAAGTGTAGGCTCCAAGTCTGGCCAGACATCTAGCACTGTGCTCGTACATTAGAAATAGTTCTTATGGGGCCGAGGAGATGGGTCAGTGGTGAAAGTGTTTGCCTTGCAAGCCTGTGGACTCAAGTTCTCAGCCCGGGTGGAGCCCAAGGGGAAGGGGGAGAAAATCAACTCCTGAAAATACTCTCTGACCACCACAAGCATGCTGTGGCATGTGATGCATGCCATGCATTCACACACACAAACATGTATATGCACACATACACACACATGTGCACACACAGACACAGAGAATAACAGCAACAAAGGTTTTGGCTTTTTTAAGTGCTTATGTTATAAATAATTATAGGAGTGCCTATGTAATGCTTTCAGTTAGTCCTTTGCCGTATAGACTCTGAAGGACTGACTTCAGAAAGGAAACGTTACAGGCTCTTGGCTTACAGACCAGGGCTTGACCACCCGGTTACACTGGCCACCAGAAACACGTGAGAAAAAGAGTTCTTCTATAGGAAGTCAAGAGATTTTCAGCAGGGGGAAAGAATCTGAATGGTCATATACAACAGAGGTGTGTGTGTGTGTGTGTGTGTGTGTGTGTGTGTGTGTGTGTCTATGTGTCTGCATATGTCTATCTGTGTCTATGTGTGTCTGTTGGTGTACATCTGTGTGTCTTTATGTGTCTGTGTGTCTGTCTATGTCTGTGTGTCTGTCTGTGTCTATGTGTGTCTGTTTGTGTACATCTATGTGTGTGTCTGTGTGTGTACACATACCCATATGTATTTTCATACTGAGATGTTTCTCCATCAGCTGTCACCTAGGAAAAAACCCAACAATTAAGGAAAGTGATTTGGGCGGGATTCCTTTCATTTCATTTTTGGATTCAAGGAAAAAGAGTCCTCACAATTTGATTCAGAGCAGAGAGAAGTGGGAACTCTCTAAGCCCAGCCAATCAAACGCATTGTCAGAAAGGGGGTCGCACTTGTGGGGGGTGGAGAAATGGAGTGCTTCGCTCTCTACCCTCACGCTCGAGTTCGCGCGTCTGGAGCTGTCTTGTGCTAAGACCCCGAAGGAAGAGAGAGACGCCCGTGGAGCCTGCCATCTTTCACTAGCCAAGTGTGAGCACTCATGTGTGAGGGACGCACCTCCGCATGGCTCGGCTCACGTGAAACCTCAAAGGAGGTTCATTAGCTGAGGCTAGTTCGCCTCCGTCCCTGGCAGCACACCCAGCAGTAGTGACTGTTTGTATCTTGACTACAGGCCAGCAAGCGTTGTAGGACATAGCAGTGAACAATATCAAAGGAGCACAGTTCAAAGAAGAGGGGGAGCACTTCCTCCCGTCCTCCCCCTCCCTTCCCCAGGTAGGATGCCTGAGCCCACTGGCAAAATGAGTACCCGGCAGGGCACCAGGTTTTGATATGCTGCTTTTGAAGGAAGATGGAATGTCCCAGAAGAAGCCGGGGCATGAGAGGGAGGGGGGAAGAAGGAGAAGGAACAGGAAGTAGCTGTGGAAGTTTCCAGGAGCCTCTGGAAGCACCTGGGTGCTTTCCATGGGCTCCTTAACCCAGTGTCTCTGAGCCTGAACTCCCATTTACCCTCTCCAGCCCTGTCACGGGGTCTGGGTCAGAGGAAAATAGGTGAGAGACTGGAGCTCTAGGCTAGGAGAGCTGTCTTTGGAAACCCTAACTAAGACAACAAGCTTCAGAAAGAAAGAATTTATTCACAGGAAGCTGGGTACACAGACAGGCGTTCAGGTCTCAGATCTGTGGCTGGAGAAGGGAACTCCGGTCGGCAGCTGCCAGGGGTAGCCGGTCACAGAGGGCTTTGCTCACGGCAGGCAATTAGATAAGTCAGCCCCTTGTCACAGCTCCTTAGCTCTGTGGCCTCATGGAATCTAGGCATTCTTAGGGCCTCGTGAGTGCATCTAGGCAGCCATCATCCCCACAGCGCCACACTTGCTGAGGAGAGGGGGGGTGGGCACACAAACAGATGCAACCAGAGTCATTGTGGGGGGCGGGGAGCTCTGTAACTGTGGAGGGCCCAGGAGACCTGGGACTGTCCTGACCCTCACAGAGCCCTCAGCCTTGACAGGGATGCCCACTGCTGCCTCGGACACATCCAGAGGAGGGAGCGTGGAAACAAACGTGCAGGCAGAGCCACGTGGGAGAGCAGGGCCGAGACCAGGGTGTGTTGCTAAGGGTGTCGTCACTATCCGTCCGCCACATCAGTTCCATGAGATATTTAGTCTGCTTCATTTGCTGTTTCCCTGGTGCCTAAAATAGAACGCGGCACGTGGCAGGCGCCTATTAACTGCCTGTTATCCGGATGAAGGATGGGGAGACGGCTGCCAGGGGGTGTGGGTCATCACGTCTGAGTCAGAGATGAGGTAGGTGAACAGCATTCCTGGAGAAGGAACAGCATGTGCCAGTACTCAGAGGCATGGTGGCGCACAGAGGATCCGAGGATGGCAGAAAGCTCGCTTTTGCCTGTCCAAGAGGGCGGCGATGGTAATGAAAGTACCATCTGGCTTTGGAAATCTTTTTGTTTGGTTTGGTTTTTCGAGTCAGGGCTTCACCCTGTAGCCTTAGCTATCCTGGAACTCACTCTATAGGCCAGGCTGGCCTTGAACTCATAGAGATCCGCCTAGCTCTGCTTCCCAAAGTGCTGGGATTAAAGGTGTGTGCCACCACATAGCTCTGCCCTGGCTTTGGGAATTTTGATCCTTTCCTTGAGGACACTGGAGCAGGACACACAGCGGGTAACTGCCATTTAGAGGTCCTGGGTTTGGTCAGTTTTTTTTTTTAATTCTATATATTTGCTGGGTGTGGTGGCCCATGTCTTTAGTTCCAAAGAAACACAGAGAAACTCTGTCTTGAAACCCTCCCAATCTAATTAATTTTCATTTTATGTCTATGAGTGTTTGTGTACATGTATATGTGTGTAAAACATGCATGCAGTATGGTGTCGAGTCCCCTGGAACCGGAGTCCGGAGGATTGTGAGAGGCCATGCAGTTGCTGGGAACTGAACTTGGGTCCTCTACAAGAACTGCAAGTGTTACATAGATCTATGTTTTTCCCAGAAGGCCAACAATAAGAGCTTCCTAAGAGAAACAGACCTGTGTCCACACAAAAGCTGCTGGCAAAAGGCAGCATTATCCACAAACATCCCGAACCCCAAGCAGCCCAGAGAACAGATAAACAAATTGAGAAATGATACAATGCTTAGAAAATAGAAACCCGCCCAACAGCAAAAGTCACAGAAGGTGTGCAAGGGCTAGGAACAGGGTGGTGTGTAGAAGCCACACCCTTTATAAAGGCTGTGTACATAGTGCTGTGGCTGCAAGGGCCCATTTTTGTTTATTTGTTTGGTTTTGCTTTTGTTTGTTTTTTTTTTTTTTTTGTGGGGTGGAAGCTCCCCACAACACAGAGGTTGTTCAGAGTATTGGGGTGCGAGCTTAAAAGAGGCCACCAGGCCCCTTCTCTGGTGACAGAAGTGGTCTGGGCTTGAACTAATGGATCAGGAATATGCATTTTTAAAAAGATTTATTTACTATTTTATCTAAGTACACTGTAGCTGTCTCCAGACACACCAGAAGAGGGTGTCAGATCTCTTTACGGATGGTTGTGAGCCACCATGTGGTTGCTGGGATTTGAACTCAGGATCTTCAGAAGAGCAGTCAGTGCTCTTACCTGCTGAGCCATCTCTCCAGCCCAGGAATATGCATTTTTTAAAAGCTCTGCTTTTAGGGTTTTTGCATTTCTTGACTGTTAATTATCCCTGAATAAAGGAAGACGGTGGTTCCATGAAAGCACTGAGAAGCTAGGGCTGGAGACAGCAAGGGGCCCCCTGCAGTCCCCATGTGTAGGGCTGCAGCCTGGACAGGGCGGTGGGTATGGAGGGGAGGAAGGATGGATGACAGGATGCTGTGAAGGTTTGGGGACAGTGTAGGCTCCAATCAGATCAGCTGGAGAAGGGGGTTGAGGATCACTCAGATCTTCCCTCTTGATACCCATGGACATCCCTCAGTCTGGTCCCTTACTATCATGATTTCCTGCCAAAGGAAACCAGGCCCTTGCTGCACTTTTAACAGGGAAGTTTTACAGATTGTCACCTGGGTCAGCATCCTGTGACACAACCTGATTCACAAGAAAAGCAGCCCAGGTGACCTCCATGACATCATCAGAGGTAGGCCTCGAGTTTCCCAGATGTGCCTCCTGCTGGAGAACCAGCATGGACCAGGGATAGTTGGGGTACCTAGACCCTGTGAATGGGGCTACTGGGGAGCTGTGTCTCGCCTTTGGTATCCTAGAGCTAGGCTGTAGCAGGGAAGCCACACCTGGCCCTTTCCCCCACCTGCTGTCCCAGAAGCCAACACAGACCCAGAGTCCTGGGAGAGAAGTGGGAAGTTCATGATGACGCTGGGGCAGGGCAAGGTGGGGCAGGAGGCGCTCAAGTCTCAGTTGTATCTACGTGCCTACACAAGTGAGGTGTGCGTCCCTGGAGCACAGGCCTCGGGAAAGTTTCCAAGTGGGTGTCATCAGTCATGACTTTTCCCATCCCGTGGGCTTTCCTGTAGGACATCAGCGTCTGTCCAGCTCTCTGGCCTCTAACAATATTCAGGGTCTCTTTATTCAGCTCCTTGTGTCAAGATGACCTTGGTCCAATCCTGAGAGTCACAGGTCTTGGAAGGATAAGACAGTGTTCTTTGGGCTCTACCCTCTTTCCCCTTTCCACATTACACGTTGAATTCTCCTCGGATGAAGGAAGTGCTTGAGGTCTAGTATGAACATACAGAGAGGACACAGATTTTCAGGGCTGAATGGGATAAACGCGCGCGCGCGCACACACACACACACACACACACACACATACACACCAGTATGGAAGCATTCCCAGGACCCCCAGGACCTCCCCTGTCGCCTTTCCAGACTGATGTCCCATCCCAAGTCATAGTTCTGATGTTCATCACTACAGGTTAGAATTATCTGTTCTTGGATACGCAGTCTATTCACAGGCCATTTTCCTTCCCCTAGATAATGCTTATGGGTACCCCCATGTTGCTGTATGTCTCGGGAACACATCCTTCCCCCTTCTGTTCTGAGGAAGTGATAGCATTATCCTGTTCATGGGCATTTGAGCTAATTCCAGTTTGGGGCTCGCATTAACTTTATGTAGAGTCACTTCTCTACATAAAGAGGGAGTTTCTGGGCCGTACATGAGCATGCGTTCTGACTTTACTAGATGACTGCTTCAGGTTTCCTGTAGTGGCTGGACCTAGGCAGACTCACATTCATGATGTAGGAAAGTTCCAGCTATACACATCACGCCGATGCTTGATCATTCTGGCTGTTGTGCGGGTGTCTAAAGTGACCTCAGTGGGACTCGCTCTGCTTTGCCTTATGACTAAGGACACTGTGTGTCTTCCTCTCAGGTGCTCAGGAGTCACCAGGGTGTTTTTCTGACCAGTCACAAAAGATGTCTGTAGAGCTCTTTGCCTTCGTTCTTTCTTTCCCTTCCTTCCTTCCTTCCTTCCTTCCTTCCTTCCTTCCTTCCTTCCTTCCTTCCTTTCTTTCTTTCTTTCTTTCTTTCTTTCTTTCTTTCTTTCTCTGTTTCTTTGGTTGTTTGGTTGGATGGTTTTGGTTTTTAATGATAGGGTTTCTGTACCACTGGTTCTCCAGGAATTTGAGTTGTAGACCAGACTGGCCTTGAATTACAAAGATCAGTCTGCACCTGCCTCCCAAGGGTTAGGATTAAAGATGTGTACCACTACTGCCTGGCTATATTTTTTATACCTTTCTTGTTTATTCATAGGAGTTCCTTATTTATACTAGGTAGGCCTTTGGTCAGGTGGATGAATGTATCTTGAATATCTCCTTCCTGTGGCTTCATTTCTTAACCTCATTTTTCTTTACTTTGTTTTTTTTTAAATTCATCCCCTGCCTCCACACCTTCAACAGGGTCTCATGTAGACCAAATTGGCCTCGCACTCTTATGTAGTCAAAAATGGCCTTGACCTTCCGATCCTCATGCCTCCACCAGTGTGATATGCACCACCGTGCCAGCAGTGCAGTGCTGGAGAACAACCCCTGGACTCTGTGCACGCTAAGCAAACACTCAACCAACTGAGCTCCAGTCTCAGCCTCTGACTTCATTTTCTGACTGAACTTTCGGATGATGGGAGTTACCCTCATCGAGGCAGTCTAAGCGATCCATCTTGCCTCCTTCGGTGCCTGTGTATCCTCTGTAGTTAATCTTTGAGAAGCCTAGGCTTTGTGCTGGCCAGGCTTACTCCAGCTTTGATCCTTCCTTCAGTACCCGAGACGCTTCCTCGTCCAGGCTGACCCGTGCAACCCTCTGTCCATCAATTTACCTGTCCACTCACCCAGCCACCCACCCAGCGACTCACCCATCCATTCACTACCTCCATTACCATCCATCCATCCATCCATCCATCCATCCATCCATCCATTTATCTATCTATGTAATATTAGATTGCCACCCCACCCCCGCCCCAGGGTGAATGATGACCAGCAGTAAGTTCAAGCTGGTGGAGTTAATAAGATAAACAAGGAGCTTACGACCTGTTTGGGAAAATACAACATACACAAAAGCCTGGCCAGATACTGATCCCCGTCGCGCTGTCCTGAAGTCTGTGACTATCAATCATTACTCTCTGAACGTTCCATTTATTTGTCCTTGATTTGTGAGATTCTTTTCAATATTTGTAGAGTCCAATTCCCATAGGTCTGAGCTTCGCATAGAAGAGCAGGATGCATACCTCCAGCACCTTAGATGCTTAGTCTTTATTGATGTCATCTGAGATAGTGTATCGCACTGCCCAAGCATGGAGCTAAATCTTGCTGCACCCAGGCTGTACGTAGAGAAGTATTTCCCAGTGGGCACAGTGACAGATCGCTTGTGAGTGTCTGAAGGCTGGTCCTATGGGACACATTCGACAGCAGAGAAGGCAGTGGCTATGCCCAGGAGTTTCAGCAAGCAGAGAAGGCTAAGAAGGAAACAAGAGGGAGAGGAGAGAAGAAGGAAGGGGGAACCATCTGCCGTGAGGTTCTTCCGTACTGGAAAATGGGGTGTCCTTCTCGGCTCTGTGTTTCTCATCTCGGATCACAGTAGATCTTGGAGGCTTGAGGAAGGATCCTGGGCCAGAGGTGGTCTTCCTGGGAGGTCCCCAGCTGGGGTCTGGACACTAGCTTGGCAGATACACCCCAGTTGCCCAGTCCCAGTCTCTGCCCCCACATTCTGACCTCTTCCTAGAGACAGAGGCTCAATGTCAACAAACCCACAAAGAATTCATAGACCTCGTTTTCTACCTAGCCGGGCCCTGCTGACACTCGAAATCTGACCTCCCAGAGTTCCCTGGCAGGCCTCACCCCCATGCTGCCTGGGTGGCACCTGCCCTCTGAGGACACTGGCCCTTTGTTGGACAGATAGCTTGCGGGAACAGCCCCAGGCAACAGCTGAACCCAGTGGCCAGGCTGGCGCCGGGCAGGACGGGAGCCTCAACAAACAAGACTCCTACACAGTGGTCAGTGACCAGTAGATGGGGGCAGGGTGGACTGAGCAGCTGACAAACACCACAGTGCCTCGGGAGATAAGAACAAGCCAAGACCAGGGAAGCTGAGCGGGTTACGTGCGCCCCAGACTCAACAATTCCTCCTTCTTCCCCTGCCCAGCTTTCTACGCTGTTATCCCCTCTCATGGTGATCCTGCCAGATCTGGACCTCATCCATTCTTGTCACTAGTAACTGGATGCCTCAAACAAGCAGAGAACGAGAGAGTGGCCCCCTGATCAGAGCATCGGGGTAACAAAGACCCCTTGGCAAGCTGCCAGCTCCTTACAAGTCAATGGCTACCTGGGAGATCGGGTCTGGACCAGAGTAAGAATTAAGGATTGTTCCTTTCTCTGCACAAAACATCACACTGAATGCTTGACTTACAGCCTTCCCACCACTACCCCAGAAACCTTAAAAGGATGTCCTGATTTTGTGATGTTCAAGGCAATGCAGACCAACTCGCAGCAAGTCGCCAAGGAAGCCAGTAAGGGCCCAGGTGTGCATCGGGCTGTCTGATCCCCTAACACATGCCTTTCCATAGTCCCTGAAGCGGGAGGAGGATGTCCAGGAAAGAAGCCATCTACCCTCACCCCACAAAAGAGATTCCGTGTATCATAATCACAGAGTTCATTTAGGACCATCATTCCTGACACAGAGAGTCACCCAAGGGATGTTCCCCGGGGTACAGAGATCATGGAGGTGACTGATCTGATAATCCAGGTGACAATCACAGTGGGTGGCCCTGGGGTCTCATCTCTGCGGTCACCCTTCTGCACAGCAGATGAACTGTCAATCCCCACAGTAAAGGAAACAGCAGACCTATCCACTGGGACGCAGAGGATGCTGCTAAGGCAATTCGCCCTGGGACTGCTGTGGGTAACAGGCAGCCCCACGTCCTGTCTTGGCTGTCCCTCCCACCTTACTGTCAGCTACCTCTGATTCTCTTGGGTTCCCAGCTCAGTCCCAGCCTCTGTTCCCTGCTCCCCGGCATAGAGCTCAAGTACAGCAATGGAGGAGGAAAGGGCTGAAACATAACGGCTAACCTCAGTGACTCAGTTTTCTCATCTATACAATGGAACTGGCGCTCTTTAGAACTAATGATCTTCCCATCTTCCATTACTACAGAGACTCCAGTATTCAGTGAATGGGAAACGCCTCGCCTGGTGTCTAATTAACACATTCTGTTATTAGGATTTAATGTCACTTTAATAGCAGACACATTCCTCTTGCTTTCACTGTAAGCTTCCTGGGAGCAGAAACCCAGTCCGTTTTGCTCAGCTGCATGTGTGGAACCTGGAACAAAGCCCGACACCAGAGAAGCCATGTTGAAGGGGGTAAATGGATTGGAGTGAGTTGGATGTAGACCCGTCAGGGAGAGGGAGGAGCCAAAGGCTACACCCAGTCTGAGGCAGGATCTGGGCTATGGCAGTGCCTTATCTGACTTTGGCTTGGTTAACCCTTTGATAGAAAAGACTGTGCATTTATTTCGTTTACATTTCACACACTTAAACAAAAAGCATCCTCCCAGGGAGCTAATGAGCTTCTGTAGTAAAGACTCGAGGCTGGACAGCCCTGGGATTTAATCTTCCATCAGAGGAAGGGTAAGTCTGACAGGAGACAAATCCCCGGGTCCTGCCTCATGACCAAGTCCTATAAGCAGCCTGTGAGCTGCAAACACAGAGGAAGGAGCTGGTTCGCTAACAGTCCCGTCAGGCGCTGAGGTCCCGGGGGTCCTGCCATGCCCCCCCATTCACATGTTTAAGTTCTAACCCTAAGTTCAAGCTCGGATTTAGTGAAAATAAGGTCACTGTTGTACTTAAGATGTTGTCATGAGTGAGATCTTTAGTCCAAATGAATCAGTGCCCTAAAAAAAGAGATTTAGCCATCTGGGCACCCTTGTGACTTGAGATCTTGAGACTGAGGCCAGCCCCCGCCTCAGTAAGACCCTGTATCAAAGAAAATATTAAAATTAGAAAATAAAGATAAATTAAGATGAGGAAATTTGGATCTTGGGACAGGTCGGCAGGGGGACCGGGATGTGGAGAGATGCTAGGAGAGAAGAGAGGAGGAGGGCAGCAGGGTCCTCGCTCCCAGCCCCCAGCACAGGGCACAATATGGTCCTATGGTTAAAGCTTTCCACCTGTCATTCAGTTATGACATCACAGCGTCTCCAGGAAGAAATTCATGACCCACGAAGATTGACAGGGAGCTCTTCCCAAGTCTGTGGGGGCACTCAGCAAGCAGAAGCAGCCTGGGGGAGGATGGAGGAAGATCAGGGCAGTGAGCAGGAGGCAGGAAGGCTCACGCTTGTCAGGTCAGTACTAAGGCGGCAGAAGCTGCAATGCCTTTCATATCGTACTGCTACCACGAGCCATCTCCGCGTGCAAGTCCGTGGAGGTGTGGCACTTCGAGTGTGTTAGGTAAGAAGCCAGGTGAGGAGTAACCAGGGTTGAGTGGTAGCCAGCCTTCTCCAGGATTAGCCTGGGAGACATTTACACAAGGAGAAGAGATGGATGGAAGAAGGCACTGGGAGGGAGGCCAGGCTATGAGTCAGGATGATGCTGAGTGACAGGGATGGGAAGAGGAGAGGGTAGGAGGAAGGAGGAAGGGAGGAGGAGGAGGCTTGGCTGGGCGTGGAGCTGATCCTAATCTTCAAAGACAATCCAGAATGTCACAATCCCAGAAGCCGAAAGCCTTTGGAATAAAAATTCCTAAATCCTGAAAATCACAAACTCTGAAAGATTCAACTCTGAAATGTTGAACTCCCAAAAGCTCAAATCCTGAAAAGCACATTTCCTACAGAGAAGAAAAAGAAAACAGCAGCAAGCTGGATTCTGGAAGTGGGATTGGTTATGCCACAAGGCAACCATGAAAACATCAGTCTACAAAGGTACCCTTGGGGGGCTGGAGAGATGGTTCATCAACTGAGAGAGCCTGGTGCTCCTGCAGAGGACCCCAGTTCTGCTCCCAGCACCCGCATGAGGTTGCTCAGCTCATAACGCCAGCAGCTCTAGCCCTAGGGAATCTGATGTCTCCTTCCGGCCTCCACGGGCAACCAACAGTCACATATACAAACCTACACACAAACACATGCAAACGTATAATTTCTCATTGTCCTTTAAAAGTGATGTTTGGATCCAGCATGGTGGCTCACACTTGTAATCACCACCAATATTCAGAAGAATTGAGTTCCAGGCCACACAAGGCTACATTGATAGACTCTGTCTCAAACGCCCCACCCCATCACTGCCCCAAAGTCTCTCTTGTACTTCACAGCAGGTATAACTCTAGAAGCTGCTGACCGGTTGGAACAAGACCATGTACACAGGCGATGGCGACACATGTGCTGTGTCCCCTCTCTATCAGCAACAACATCCCTACAACTGTGTGCACTGCATGTAAGGGCCAGGGGATGGATTTCCACACAATCTAAACAACCCGGCAAGGGAGATGGGAAAGTGTCCCAGAGAATGCTCATGTCGATGTATGTCAAATCACAGAGGAGTTCCAAAGCAGCAGGCCACACAGGCAACGAGTGTGAACATGGCCCCTGTGGGGAGCTGAACCCTAAGTCAATAATAAGACAACTACCAAGCCAGGCTGCAGAATCTGAGCATAGAGTCAGCCAGCTATCAGCACCTGACTGCATCCGTCTAAAACCTCTCCCTGCAATGCACTGCTGTGTGGCTAATTTCCTTTTTAATTTTTTTTTTACTATCCATCAGCATTCATTTAACAATTCACTATGCTGCATATTTCATTTCCAAAGCATTTCTTTCTTTCTTCTTCTTTTTTTTTTCATTCCCCACCCACCCACCCACCCACCCCGAGACAGGGTTTCTCTGTGTAGCCCTGGCTGTCCTGGAACTCACTCTGGCCTCGAACTCAGAAATCCGCCTGCCTCTGCCTCCCAAGTGCTGGGATTACAGGAGTGCACCACCACACCCGGCTTCCAAAGCATTTCTAATACTCATTACAAATGATAGAATGATTTTAGAGAAGTTGATTCACTTTTCGTATTTTCTGTGGGCAAACTTAGCTGGGTAGCCATGCATTAGTATGTTGACTTTGTATGCAAACACTGAGCATGTGTGTAAAAATGTTGAAACATCATCCAAGAGAAGTACCTGATGTATGTTGTATTTATCAAAGATCTCAGCTCCTGAGGGATCTGTTTACACAGTGGAGGTTTGATTGAACTCATTAAACTACAGGCTGTCCATCACAGTGGCTCAGACAACCCAGTTATAAATCTAGATGTGTGCAACCGCCAACCCTACAGACGTGCGTCCACACACATCTGATCTTTCGGATTATTTCTCTATTTTATCTGCTCATCATGATTATAGCTGGGTGTCTGTTGTTGGTTTTTACCTGAGTGCTTATGCTTGCAAAATTATCCATGTTGGACCTGGCCGTGACTTGTCAAGGAAGCATAAGAACTGGAGTTTAATCTCCAGAAACCACATTTTAAGAATCCAGATGTGGTGGTTGCGTGCTTACAGTCCCAGAGGTGGAAGACAGAGACAACAGGATACGTGGGGCTCACAAGTATCCTGGCCGTCACATTTATGCACATACATGTACATGTGCACATACATACACAAGTACACCTACATGAACATATACAGACTTCTCCCACCCCACAAAAATGTGTGCTATTGTTGTGTATAGTATTGTAAAAGGTGGCTGAGGAAGACTTCTTCTGGCCTATTTTCATGTTTCTCAAACTAAATTGCCCTTAAAATAAATGTCTTTTAAAGAGTTTCTTTAAATCTTCTTTTTTTTCCTAGAATTTTATTTATTTTTTAAGTATTATTTTATTCGGGGCTGGAGAGATGCCCTCTGCTTTTCGGGGATGCTGCCTTGGCATCCAGGGTGTCCCAGCGTCTTTCTCTGACTTTACACCGGCGTCTCCTCTGAGCTCTTGGTGGCTCCGGAAGGCCAAGGCGATGCAGCTGGGGGCACGGGTTGAAGCTGTCCTCGCTGAGGGTTCTATCCAGGGTTCTTGTTTCCATCTGGTTCTGGTCCGTTTGCATAGTGTCTACTCTCATCTGATGCACTCACAAGGCTGCCAAGGCTCCAGGTTTAGGGACTACTCTGAGCTTCCTTGGACCTGTTGGGAGACTTTCCTTATTCCTTCTGGCACCCCATGACTGGGTGTAGGAGCCTGAACACATGGGCCCAGGGGGTGACAGTGTGTTTGTTTGAGGCAGGGTCTCTCTTTCTCTCTCTCTCTGTGGCTGTCCTGATTCACTGTGGAGACCAGGCTGACTTCGAACTTAGAGAGATCTGCCTGCCTTTGACTCTTCCTCCCCAGTAACAGGATTAAAGGTGTGCACCATCACACCTGATCAGTGGGTGGCATTGTTTGCAGGGGTTTAGGGGGTGAGGCCTTGTTGGGAAAGTGCGTCAGCAGAGGCAGGCTTTGAGAGTTTAAAACCCTGTACCACTTTCAGTTCACTCTCTGTGCTCTGTGCTTCCGTTAGAAGTCAGGAACTCTCTCAGCTTCCTGCCCCTGCTGCTAGATGTCTACTTGCTATTAAACATCCCCACTATGGTGGTCACTCATCCCTCTGAAAGCGTAAGCCCAAAGACACCTTGCCTTCCTTCCATAACTGTTTCTGGCCACGATATTTTATCACAACAACAGAAAAGTAGTTAATACACCAGGAGAGTGTTGGAAGCCTGCCTGCCCGGACACACGAGGGAAGGGTACGCCATGTTCTTGGCTTACCTAGGATCTACTCAGAAACAAGGCTGTGGGTGTTTCCGGTGTCTGGGGTTCTCCTGACTCTCCTTTCCGAGGACCTAGCTCACTCTCTTCCTGTCCGCTCCCCTCCTCCTTCCAGCTGAGAGTCTTCCACAGGTCTAGGGTGGGGGAGGATGCATGCTGGCTCGGAAGGCTGGCCAGAACAATCACGAGTAACCTGCAAACCAACTCTCAGCATCCGACAGTTTTGTTCAATCTCAAAACTAAACACTGACACCTTGATGTTACTTTCTGAAGGGTGTTTTCTGGGAACATGGAGGGATAGGAAAACATGAAAGAGAGAAAAAACACAGGTTCCTCTGCCCCAAATAGTGCCTGTGGAACCATTTGCAAGACATATTTTTAAAAAGAGTTTTTTTTTTTTTTTTTAACATGCGTTGGTGTTTTTGCCTGATGTATGACTGTGTGACAGTGTCAGATCTCAGAATTACAGAATTAGCTGCCATGTGGGCACTGGGTATTGAACCTGGGACCTCTCAGAAGAAGCAATCAGTGCTCCTAACAGCTGAGCCATCTCTTCAGCCATTTTGGGGAGGTTGTGGGTCCTGGCTGGTGGAGGTAGGTCACTGAAGGTGGCCCTGCTCCCAGTCTTACTCCAATCAACCAAGATAGAAGACTTGCCACCTCCTGCGTTCGCTGCCTTGGCCGGAGCTGCCCCTTCATCCACGGCTTCCTGCGGGGCTGGGCCATGCCCGGAGCGAGGCCCTTTCCCCGAAGCTGTTCCTGTTAGGTATTTTACCACAGCAATGAGAATGGCCACTAGCAGCATCTCCAAACGTTCCATGCTTTTCCTTACACTTTGTGCTTGGAAAACGCTATTTTGAAACCAGTAACAACAGCCACGTTCACCTGGCACTGGTCGACCCCTCTGCCAATAGATGGCTTTGAGCTTGCCCTTAGTGCTGTAGTCTGGACTCCATGCCCCTCCAGGCAGCCTCCATAGAAGGGGCCACAGTCACAGAGTTTCAGAACTGACTCCCGGGTCACCTTGGACCACCACACACCCTGGACCAGCATCCTCTCTGTAGTATTTCTTGCACACACCTCCAGCCACAGGGAGTTTAGTATTTCAAAGTGTTGCCAATTGGTGGAAAGTTCTCCTAGCTCGATTTATGCAAACTTGGCTCTGGTCAGGCCGAGGGTAGACCACAGTGATTCTGTCACCAAGTAGCTCTTATCTCTCTGGAGATGGCAGCGGGCCCCACCCGCTTCGGCAAACAAATAAGTATAACCTGCTCTCTACACTCTGAGTCACAGGCTCCTGTTTCATTCCCCTGGTGCCTTCTGCTGAATTATTGGACAGTCCCCAGGAGCGGAGGCCTCTATGTGGTCTCCTGTGGTACCTGTGAGTGAGCCCAGGACCTGTGATATACGGTGTCTTAGGAAAACAGGCTGCGGTGATTAAATATCAGAGATGTCTGTCACAGAGATTGAGATGCAACTAAAATTCAACAACAGCAGCATTAGCAGGAGTCAAGTTCAGGTCCTAGACAGAGCTGGCCTAGACTGAGATTGTTAGGAAAAGCCACTTAACCTTAGCTGGCTCCTGGGGCTCCCCTAACTTTTAGAGGCCACATTTAGAAAGAGTGGTATCACACTCAGGGTGGTATGCGTTCTCCGGGGCCAGGCAGGAGTTGAGAAATAGCGCGAGTGCTTGTGGTGTGCCCTTTGTTAATCTGTGCAGAGGCCGCCTGTTACTATGTTTACTCAGACCTCAGCCTGCCGGGCTTATTCTAATTGGAAGAATAGAGAGACACTGGTGACCAGTCGTGGATAATAATGATCAGAAGGTAGACAATATGGATTAGCATGGAAATCTTGTGGAGAGATTGGGGGTGGGGGAGTATTCTAACCGAAGAAGGAAAGGCCTCCAGTGTAAGAAGGAGGCCTGAGAGGAGTCAGTAGTCTGAAGAAAGCTGCAGACCATCACAAGGGAGGGAGAGAGAGAGGGAGAGAGAGAGAGAGAGAGAGAGAGAGAGAGAGAGAGAGAGAGAGAGAGAGAGAGAGGCTGCAGAATTCCAGGCTGTGGATTTCTGTGGTGGGCAGAGCTCAGGCACATTCAGACCAAGCAGCACTTTCAAAGGCCCAAGCCTCACACCTAGGGAACCTGGCAGTGGGACCCTTGCCTTGGGATATTGGAGCACTGAAAAACGTTACTATAAAGCATAAAAAGTAAATAAAGGTGGGGTCGTTGCCTGCAAAGAATAAATCTGGGCGGGCTCTTTCTGTTGACTCTGGGTGTGAACCATACATATGAGTGTATGCAGGGCGACAGGCGTATGGGTTGCCCAGGGGTTGGAGGCCTGAGGACTGGTAGGACAGTCCTCTAGGACAGGAAGGCCTGGCCATGGGAGGAGAGTGCAGGCTGTGTACTGAACTGGCCTGAGTTCAAGTCTAACCCAACCTCCTGGAACCCTTCCTGATCGAGTTATTGAGACTAGTTGGACCATGTGTGGTATACAACTTTAATCCTAGCACTCAGGAGGCAGAGACAAGGGCGTCTATGTGTGTTTAAGGTCATCCTGGTCTACATAGTAAGTTCCAAGACAGCCAGAGCTACTTAGAGAGACCCTGTCCCCTTCACCTCTCCGCCCCGCCCCCATCTCTGTAATTAAGCAATGGCAGGCTAGCTGAAGAAAGGCTATATGGAGCAATGGCATCGGACACACTCTACCTCCGAGGTGTCCGCTCTACGTGGACCCACTTGCTCCTCCAGAAAGCCACACCGTCAAGACAAGGCGAGAAGACCCGTGCTTTTTACTTCATCTCAGTGCGACCTTGGGTGAATAGCTAACCGTCTCTGGACCCCCTTTCTTGCACTTGTAAGACAGGGACAGTCCTCTCCAGGGCTGTTCTGAGACTAGAGGTGACATCTTGGCGCAAGGCCCAGCATGGTGTCAGTAGGTGAGGTGCTACCCCAAACATCTCAGCTTGATCTCCTTAAGGCTCCTCCAGAACTCCTGTCTCTCTCCCCTCCCCCAACTCCCTACTCATTTCCTGGAGAAAAACAAGACAAGTTGGCTTCATGCTTTCCCAGAGATAAGCAAGTCTTGTCTTGTTGGGCCCATCCTGTGCCCCTGAGGTCTCTGTCAAGAGCGGCTGGTGGCACAAACCCGCTGAGACGGCAGGCGAGTAACGGCTAGGTGTGGAGCAATGGGACCCCCTAAGGGCCGTGCCTGGGGTGAAACACTTTGGGAGTTAGCTACTTATTGCCGCAGAGCAAGTGACCCAAAACGGTGGCTTCAAATGACAAGTGCGTATTATTCCACTTTCTGCAGCTCATCAGTCCAGCCAGCCATAGGGCAGCTGGAGGCTTTTGCTTACCAGAGGCTGCACACCAGACTGGGCTGGGGATAGACCCCCCCGAGGCTCTTCTGGAGGTGAGACTCAACTTTCAAATGCAAATAGTGGTTGGAAGGTTGCAGAAGATGCACGTCCCAGTTGTTTGTTTGTTTGTTTGTTTTTTGTTTTTTTTTTTTGGGGGGGGGTGGTTTATTCGAGACAGGGTTTCTCTGTGTAGCCCTGGCTGTCCTGGAACTCACTCTGTAGACCAGGCTGGCCTCGAACTCAGAAATCTGCCTGCCTCTGCCTCCCAAGTGCTGGGATTACAGGAGTGCGCCACCACGCCCGGCTACGTCCCAGTTGTTGCATGTAGCTGCAGTCTGTCTTTGGTCTCTCTCTCTCTCCACAGGGCCTCCTGCTGGGCTTGTGTTTCCCCCACCCCCCTCCCAATGATAAGACAGATGGTCAGGTGTGTGTATTGGTGCACACATGTGTGGATGTGCATGAGTGTAAAAGAAAGACAGAAGAGAAGGATGCTCTCAGAGAGGAGACAATGAAATAGACAGGTTGGGGGGAAAATCCCACAAGTTCAGAGAAGAAATCACAGATTCACAGGTGGTCTTGGGAACTCCTTTTCCATTGGCTGAGTTCTACTTATTAGAGTCAGGTAACTAGACAAGGCCCATCCTCATAGAAACAAGTGTACATCTCCCAGAGATTATCTGGAGCAGTCTACAGACTGTCTGCCTCCTTGGGCGTGGGGGTGGGAAGAATAACTTCTTTTAGTACAACTTTCTTCTATACGACGGATAGTGTTCCGGGTGGCTGAGCCCAGGCTGGCTCCTGTGTAGCCTCCTCCAGCCACAACTTAGAGCTCCCGCACTGTGTCCTCCGTGAAATAAGCAAGCAGCCCAGGCCAGCTGGCCTTCCGACTGCGTGTGGGTGAATAAGGCCGAGATCCGCACCTTCGTGTGCAGAGCTTTGAGCCTTGATGTGCAGGGTTGGCTGAGGCTGGAATTGGGATTTTCCTAAGGGAGCCATGGGTGAAAGGAGCAAAAACCTATTGTAAAATCACGAAGAACCCCAACTAAGGTCACAATGCCGGCTTTCAAATCCAGCCTTCTATCCAGCCATGGTAGAACGCCCTATGATTCCAGTGCTCCAGGGACAGGGGTGGGGGGCCCACACATTTGAGGTTGGAGTAGGTTATGTAGGGTGATGAGACTTTCTCAAAAACAAAGAAACCACTGCCAGCAACCCTCACCTCCCTGACTCTTCTGCCAGTCTGGAAAGTAATTAATTAATTAATTAATTAATTCACTCACTCTTCATTCATTCATTCATTCATTTATTCATTCATTTGGCACTCATATCTTCACCAAGTCCCTGTTCTATTCAAGTTCCATTCTATGTATCAGGAGCAAACCTCTGAAATAGATACAACCAACTCCTCTGCACAGGTGCAGAAACTGAGGCTCAAAGAAGCCAAAACAAACAAAACACCTCTGTGGATTTACACAGCCTTCGGATGAAGTCATACCCTGTGCCCATTTAGGGCACCAGCTGTCACTCCAGTCTTCCTGCACTGCCTCTTTAGACAACCCCAGCTTCTGTGAGAGCCACAGTCCTCTCCTCTGTCTCACACACCCTCATGCATCACACGGCCCAGCACCTGCCCAATGGAAATGTGGCAGATATGTGGATATGTGATGGATATGTGGATATGTGGTAGATATGTGAATGTGTGGTGGATATGTGGTGAATATATGATGGATTTGTGATGGATATTTGGTGAAAATGTAGTGGAAATGTGGAGGATATGTGGTGGATATGTGGCAGATATGTGGATATGTCATGACTGTGGTAGATATGTGGATATGTGGTGGATATGTGGTAGATATGTGGTGGATATGTAGAAGATATATGGTGGATGTGTTTTTCTGTGGCTCTTATTTAATCTTTTTTTGTTTTGTTTTGTTTTGTTTTTTTCGAGACAGGGTCTCTCTGTGTAGCTTCGGCTGTCCTGGAACTCACTCTGTAGACCAGGCTGGCCTCGAACTCAGAAATCTGCCTGCCTCTGCCTCCCAAGGGCTGGGATTATAGGCATGCACCACCACCACCTGGCTTATTTAATCTTATATTCAAATTAATTCCCAAACTGAATAAGGAGGCAAACACCTGAAATCCCTGTACTTGGGAGGCACAGGCAGGAGAATTTATGTACAATCAAGTTCAACCTGATATACTTAGTGAGCTATAGGCCATTCAGGGCTATACAGCAAAACCCCTGTCTCAAACAAACAACCAAAGAAAAAGAAAAGAAAAGAAAGAAGAGAGAGAGAGAGAGAGAGAGAGAGAGAGAAGAAGAAGAAGAAGAAGAAGAAGAAGAAGAAGAAGTGTCCAACATTATTTTTTAAAAAAGGATTTATTTATTTTATTTATATGAGTACACTGTTGCTGTCTTTAGACACACCAGAAAAGGGCATCGGATCCCATTACAGGTGGTTGTGAGCCACCATGTGGTTGCTGGGAATTGAACTCAGGACCTCTGGAAGAGCAGTCAGTGCTCTTAACCACTGAGCCATCTCTCCGGCCCTCCAACATTCTTAAACATTAGATTTTGACCGCGGGGATAGTGCTTGCCGAGCACTCGTGAAGCCCCGAGTTTTAATCTCCCACAGCATTTAAACCACGTGTGGTGCTGCACATTTGTAATCCGACATTCATAGGGGAGACAGACAAGTCGGAAATTCAAGATCGTCATTGGTTAAACAGCAAGCTTGAAGTTAGCTTGGGCTACATGAAAGCCTGATTTCTAAGAGGGGTTCTGGAGAGATGGCTCAGTCATTAGGAGCTTGTGCTGCTCTTCTAGAGGACCCAAGTTCAGTTTCCAGCACCCAAACTAGGTAGCTTACAATTGTGCAGGGGATCTGATGTCCTCTTCTGGCCACTATGGGCACCTGCACTCCTACGTGTATACACGTATACACATACATTTTTAAATTGTTGGAAACTTCAGGCGATCTGCTCCTATGTGAGGGCCTAACTGGCTGCTCCCATGCTACAACCCACGGAGCCTCTCGAGTGGGAGCACACCCCAGCCACTCACACAGCATTTATCCTCTGCCCACTTCTGGCCTTTGCCAGCCCAGATGACTCCTGGCTCCCTCGGACACCCGAGTTTGCAACTCCAGAACACAAGTTTGATCCCAATCTCTCCTGACTGCTTCTTGGCTCTATGAGGTCCAAGTGTGTTGTCCCAGGGTCCCAGGGAACATCGACTGTCAGTACTCGTCAATAAGAAGCCACCTGGGCAGTTTGGGGAGAAACCTCTGAAGATGACCCAGTCTGTCAGCAGCTGGGGAGCCAGCAGAGTATGTAGTCTCAGCCGGGCCCAGCATCTTCAGAACTGTGCACATGCTTGGTTGCACACGGCTCTCTGCTTGAGGACTGCCTTTCAGAGACCACTGAGGACAGGCCAGGGAGGAATGACATCAGAATCAAATTCCGGCCTGTGGTGAAGGTGGGATTTGTCTCTGGCTCATACAAGGAGAGTGATAATGTGTTCGCCAAAGAGCTAGAAGGAGTGACATCAAGGAAGGCAGGTAGAGGCGGGAGCATTGGACACTCTGTGGCTCCCCAGTGCTACCCACGACATGGGGCCTCAGCCTGGCCATTTGAGACCTCTGTCATTGTTCCCTCCTGGCATTTTCAGTTCACAGCCTTTCCTCAAAGATGCCCTGACTCAGCCCAGCCAGGGCTGTTGCAGGCTCACGCTTCCCCCTTGGGGTAACCTCTTCATAATCTTGTGCCCCTGTTGTACTCCGGGGTGGTCAAGTTCAGGCTGATTCCCTGACATGGAAATCACCTCCCTTATCCCCTGGGCTTCACAACTCCTTAGTCACCGCATTTTCTGTTTTCCTGCACTGTCCCTCCAAGGTTTCTTTCCTGCCCTGGCCCAGTCTAGATCCATGATGACAGCCAGGAGGATCTGGCATGCAGTAACACTGACCGTGAAGTCAGACAGGTTGGTCTCAGCGAGACACATTCCCGCTGACGATTCACTAGCACAGTGTGGGGGCTGGTAGGGAAAGAGAGCTGCTTGGGCTGTGTGCTAAGCTGTGGGTGAGGTCTGAGACTGGGAAGGAGTCTTGTGAATGAAGGCTTCTTCTTCTGGGGTGGGATCTACTTTAACACGGTTGGAGCTCCAGCTTGAAAGACTACTAGTTTCCACAGTTCCCATTTTGGGGTGTGGTAAAGGCCATAGGAATGAAGGCCTATAGAAGTCACCGGGCTGCAGGAAGCCTGGGGCTTTTGGATGCTTTCTAGTGGGGCATGTGTGGTGGTTCCTCGCCACTCCTTTGCTGTCTAAGTGCGCACTGTTGTTGCACAGACGTGGAAAATCTGCCAGTGGCTCAGGCAGAGCCGAGAGCAAGTGAGTTCTCCATGCAGGCTCCTCCTTTGATGTGTGCTAACAAGAAAAGAGGGTCGCCCTCTCTGGGGTTGGGTGGGGCCCACCCTAGACTAGGGTCTGGTAAACAACCCATCAGGGCCAGTAGCACAAAACAGAGAGCTGTGAACCTTCCCAAGAAGGATCTGGCTGATGCGTATGAGGCAGGGAGCATGTCCTGATTCCATAGATTACCTAGTCCAGCCTGGCTTTTCCACACCTCCCCGCAAATTGATTCTTGGAGAGGGCAGGCCAGGCGCCCCTGTTCCTAAAGCTCTCGGCTCCTCTCCTGCTCCTGTCTCTCAGGACTTTGAGACCTTGCACTGAAGATTCTCCTTTACGCTCTGAATCCATACCCTGAGCACAGTCTAGGCTATGCCCGTTGCTGTTGTCCACGGAACAGCGATTATGGGTTGTCCATGGAGAAGCAGCTAACAAGTGCTTCCCTCTCTGGGTTTATTTATCCTCAGAACAGGTATGAGTAGAAAGAAAGCAGGGTAATTCTCATCGGTTCCTTGGTTGCAGAAGGACTGGCCCGAGTTAGCAGTCGGGAGCCAGGGTTTTCTTGCCCTAGTTAGAGCTTTTTTCTCTTTCTGAGACTGTTTCCTGTGTTGGCCCACATGCCCTCACTTGTTAGCATTCATTTGTTTCCCAGGCTGCTGCTGCGCCCAGTACACCAGGGCTTAAACCCCTGGCTGTGGCTCTGCTGCAGGCTCCTGTCCTTTTGTATCATACACTGCCAACTTCCTGGCATCCCTTAAGAATGGTTGCTTAAGAAGTTACCCGCAGGTTCGGTGCAGTTGGCGAGGAGGTATATTCCAGGTGAGTTCTAGTGGGTGTAAATCTAGCCCAGCCCCTTCCTGGACTAGCTGGGAGGTTGTGGGGGACAAAAAAGGGCTGTCAGTGTGGGCTGGAGAGGTGAGGTCACCCTGGGACTGAGGCCTGGCAGATGCACCATTGATTGGGCAAATTGGGATTGTCAGTCCTTCGGGCGGAGGGACTGGTCTCTAGAAGCAAACAGAGACAGACTCAGCCCTGGATCTGGAGGCCTGAGGTCACCTTGTGGGTGTTGTATCTCTGCTTCTGCATTCTTTCTGTTATCTCTCCCTTTCTGATCCACTTCATATTGCCCCTCCCAATCTTTCTGACTCCCAGGGAGCAGTTCTCTTGGTCTAGAGGCGCTTTTCAAGGACTTCCCCCTCAGCGTGTGGGGATAGGAGGTAGGGCACGACGCACGAACTGATTGCGCTGCTAGCTGCAACCAGCAGGGGACGCTAGCGAACAGGTTCTGAGGGGGCGTGGCGGAGGCGTGGAGGGGCGTGGTCTCGAAAGCCAGCCGACCAATAAAGGCGACGGCGCGCGGCCTAGGTATCGCTTCCTGGGTCGTGCGACCTTGGTTGTGTCTGCTCCAGAGTTCTTCCGCGCGCCCTCGCCCGACCCGCGACAGCGATGCTAGCGCTGCGTTGCGGCCCCCGGCTGTTCGGTCTGCTCTCCGGCCCGCGCTCCGCGCCGCTGCTCCTCTCCGCGACCCGTACCTGCAGCGACGGTGGAGCCCGCGGCGCGAACTCTTCCTCCCGGAACCCTCTCGTGTACTTGGACGTGGGCGCCGATGGACAGCCGCTCGGCCGCGTGGTGCTGGAGGTGAGGCTTGGGCATAGGGAAAACCTGGACTTCCCGGGCCCCGTACTGTGCCTGGCACACCAGGTGACCTTGGGCCTCAGTTTCCCTCTCTCAAAAGAAGTGGCGGCAGCTTGGTCCGTCCAGGGGCCCTTCAAAAGCCTGGGGGATGTTGAGAGGAAGGGCTGGTGTGCAAGTAAAGGTCAAGGTCAGATCCTACTGAGTGACAGCCCACTGGCCGGCCAGGATCGACGTTGGGCTTCCTAGACCCTCCGGGTCCAAGGTTGGACCCAGAGCTCTGGGGTGGGTGTCTGAGGTCCAGGTGTTGCCAGGTGCTCACGTGGTGGCCTGAGCACACTCCGCCCCCAAGGCCTGTTGCCCAAGAGGAGGCGCGGGGAATGTAAGTGAGAAGGTTCTGGACTGGGAGCCCAAGCCGTCTCCACTCTCTGAGGTCGACTCTCAGCACTAGCTTCAGTTCGACCCTTGAAAAGAAAAGTAGGGAACAGTCCCCAAGGCTGTTCTGCTTTGACCAAAGGGACCAGTTAGTGTTGACTGACGATCGACTGGGGGAGGGGAGCTGGCATTTATGATTATGCCTCAGTTTCCTCTTTTGGAAAATGAGGAGCACCTCCCCAACCTCATTTGGTGAAGAAGATTCTTAGGAGAAGCTGAGAGGCGAGGCTTGGATGAGGCTGTAAACGTCCCCTCCTTCCCTTCTGTGAGCCTCAGTTTACCCCCGGGGAATGAGGAAGGTCAGCTGCTTCTGATATGATACTCTTGGTCCGGGGACTCATGCTGAAGGCCTCCAGCTGACAATTCTGTCCCGGAAGTGGGCCAGGATGGTACTAGTTTTCTTCTGATAAGAAACTGAGGCTGTCTCAGGCAAGCCTTGGTTGGGCTCAGGAAGCAGCTGGCAGAAATGATAGCTGCTTGGACTGGTCCTAGGAGGGTTGGTGGCCACGGAAGGGAATGGCCCTGTACTTCTTTGTCCTGATGCCCTGGCCTCTGGGTGTGAATGGCGAGGGGGCTCTTCCCTGCACCTGCTTCTGGACTGACCATCCTTTTCCTTCCCCGCAGTTAAAGGCAGATGTCGTGCCCAAGACAGCAGGTAAGGCCAAGATGGAAACTAAGCCAGGCAAGGCTGGTGGGCTTGGCGTGGAGTTAGAACTTAGATTATGACCCTATGGGAGTCTCTACCTAAGCGCAGCTGATGGGGACCCCTGCTGCAGCCTTCTGTCCCCTTCTGGGCCTTGTTGTCAGTAGCTAGACACTTCAGAACCAGGGGAAGGGCCATGCGAGCTCCCAGAGATGGCTTCCTCCCTCTTCATGACAGCACAGGGCAGGGCTAGGTAAAGTCTCTGGGCTCCTTGCCCTGTTATCCTGCCTGGCACAGCTTAGAACTGTGGATTCTAGTCACAGCGCTTGCCACTGGCTCGAGGTTCCGGGAAAGTGATCAGGAACGGGCTCAGGAAGAGGGGCAGGGCCTTTCCCCACACAGCTCACCTGGGAGATTGGCAGGGAAGGTGGCCTGCCCTTAACCTGCTTCTCTCTCTCTCTCTCTCTCTCTCTCTCTCTCTCTCTCTCTTTCTCTCTCTCTCTCCAGAGAACTTCAGAGCCCTGTGCACTGGTGAGAAAGGCTTTGGCTACAAAGGCTCCACCTTCCACAGAGTGATCCCAGCCTTCATGTGCCAGGTAACAGGAACACGGCCTCTGCTGGGAGCGGAGCCGTCAGTGTAAATGCCCAGAGAGTGCTGGGATCGCTGACAGAGGGGACACAGCCTAAGGCTGCTGGTGATGATGGACCTTGAGGGTTTGAAGGGCCGTCGGAGTTAGACCACATCTAATCTTGGTATTCCGTGTGCCCTTGAGCACTGGGCATGGGAGAAGAGAGGGGGTGTGGAGGAGATGACTAAGTCATCATTACACATGCTGGAACTTGGTGCTTCTCCAGTGAAGGGCCTTTTCTTGGTTAAATGAACACATTCTTAAGTCACATGTGCTTCGGGTTTTACACACATGTGAGTATTGCTGCATCAGGTTTCGAGCTAGTGTTGGCAACAGAAATCTCACAGGCAGACTCAAGGTCGGAGGTTGATGTGTGAGACCAGGAGCCAGAGGCAGGCATAGATGTCTTGGCCTCTCTGAAGTCCTTTGTGCCTGTTCTCTACACTGTAGCCCAGCAGCAGTGGGTTGGGGCTGTGCCTACTGTCACTCGGTAGTGCTTGGTTACACATTGGGTGTGACAAAGTGAAGGAGAGGCAGACAGGGCTGTGGCTGTGACTGAACCCAGTCAGGCCCTGTGACCTTCCTGCTACAGAGGCTGCCAGCTCTACCTGGACTTGGTGATGAGGTAGGGGACTGAGGCCCGCAACTGGATTCAGGAAGGGCCTTGCAAATTGGGAGAGCTCTTCATGGCTTGGCGTTGTGGTCTCTGGGGGCACAGGCAAGGGGACTGGGGACACCTTATTGGTATCAGCGGATGCTTTAGCTGGGCAAGGAAGTTCACACTTCCCATTTAAGGGTCCTGTCTCAGAGAAACCACAGAATGGCCGTGGCCAACAACTGGCCATAGAAGTGTTTCTATATTCCTCCCGGCAAGAACTGCATGCAGGGCCTTCCTGGGCTGCCTGGTCTGTAAACGTTAGGGCTTAAGCCTGCCCTTGCTGTGGTTAATGACATGGAAATTTTTATATTTATTAAAAGCACCAAGCAGTGTAGCTGGGCAGATTCTGAGCTATTCTAGCAAGAAAATGCTGGCCTTAAGCTACTTCCCAGCCACGCGACTCGTTACATGCCATCTTGGTCTCACCCTGGCACCTCCTTCATTCGTGTCCCGATGGTGACTCCCCTTGTCCCCTCTGAGACCCTCTCTGTTTCTCTGGGCACCAAGTCCCGCCTTTTTTTCTGCCATCTCCAGGCTATTCAGCTCTTTATTTCAGTCCATCGCGAGGTGATGGAGTATAGTGCTTTACAGAATACTGAGTCGGGAGCAGCTTCATCATGCTGACAGTGCCAAAACCCAGACTGCAGCCAGAATCTGGATACAGAAATCAGCGATTGAGTACACAGTGCACAGAAACATCCTCCAGCACCGAGCAGGCTCTGAGACAAACGCCCAGCCCCCATGGACCAAGCGTCTGCAAAACTTTTGGGCTTTGGGAGGGTGATGGAGGGTGATGCTGGAGCAAAGGGGATTTGGCCTAGGACCTGGTCTTTTCCCGCCTGGCTCTGAGAACAGGGCCCCTGGTCACCTGCTTGTGGCCCTCTTAGGAATTGTAGGTTGAGAATCTGAACAGCGCAGTCACGTTTCTTGAGGTTTACTGAAGAAGAAGAGAAAAAAACCCTAGCTCAGACAAGAAGCTGTTGTTGGGAAGCCAGCCTTGCTATGGCTTGGCTCCAGATGCACAAGCCTGGGTTTAGTTTTGCCCAGTTTATCTTCGTCACTAGATATTTGTTGGCTCTTTGCCTGAGGGGACCTTGGGAGTATGGGGGCTGCCTTCTTGGGACACTGTCCTGCAGCTGCCTGTGTGTAATTAGTTACAAGATACTCTGTGTGCAGGCTGGCGACTTCACCAACCACAATGGCACAGGAGGGAAGTCCATCTACGGAAGCCGATTTCCTGATGAGAACTTCACCCTGAAGCACGTGGGGCCAGGTATGTGGGACTGAGCCCTCACCAGCGCTCCTGGCTGTCCATCCCATCTGGGCCCTGCCAAGCCCGGCTGCCCGGAGAAGCTGGGGTTCACTGCCCAACACCCCATCATTCTCCTTCCGTTAGCATCCTGGTGGCTCAGCATTTCTCACTGGGTTTCTCTAGAACTTTCTCATTCATTTCTCTGAAAAACCAGACTTTCTACTGTCATTCAGCTCCTGGGACGCTGAGACGGGAGAATCCAGGGGTCAGGGCCATCGTGGGCTTCATAGTGAGGCTTGTTTCAGCAAACAAGAACCAAACAGATTTCCCTATGGGAACTTGGCTGGGGAGTCTGTAAGCAGAACCCAAGGCAGAGTATGGGAGAGTGTAGAATCCACAGTGGGGGTTCCAGTCAGCTCCCCCACTGAGAGCCCTGACCTCTTTCCACTGAGTATCCCTCATTGGGAGCTAGCTGGCAGTTAAGGCACTGGAGCTCCGGGACTGTGTCAGCACTGATCCTCTGGTCCCAGGACGCAGGTTCACACGCCCTTGATGGAGTGGGAGCCACCTGCTCTCCCAAGCAGCGTCTCCGGGGAGGTGCCTCCTGGGTGACACAGCTCACACCTGCTTGTCTCACAGGTGTGCTGTCCATGGCGAACGCAGGCCCCAACACCAACGGCTCCCAGTTCTTCATCTGCACTATAAAGACAGACTGGTGAGTAGCCACACTGCGGGGCCTCTGAGAGGAGGCTAGAGGAGGGGGATCGAGGCACGGTGTGTGGTTTTCTGTCACTGTGTCCCACCTATGCGCCCCAGTGGTGCTGTTGGCTAGAATTTGATTTGTGTCTCGCCTACACACACATTGAACGGTTCCTCTCCCCCACATTTGGGAAATGCTTCAGTAAGTGACCTCATGGTGGTCTGAGTGAAAGCCACTTTGCCTGGCTCACCTGATGTTCCTTGGCTACCTCCACTACAGAAGGTGCTTATGGACTCATGGGTTTTGAGGAATGTTTTCCTCGCACACTGTTAGTATGGCCACACATGGCTCCCAGACCCCGCAGACTCCTTTCCCACAGGCCTGTACTAAGAATGCCTTTTCCCTGGTAAAACGGCCGCTAAGCAGCGCCTTTCTCTGCATGGAGTCTTGAGTGTGCCAGACCTCAGGTCAGAGGAGGTCCTCCAGGTCCCTGGAGGTCAGAGGCAACAGCTGACTGAGAAGTAGAAAACCTGTGTCCACAACGTTAAGGCAGTCTAAGTGATAGGATGGCAGCCGTTCAGGGCCGCCAGGACCGGGCATGCTGTTGCTGGCCCATCTTTGCTCCTTCCATGGAAGCCTGAATGGGCCTTGCAGCTCCGCCCCGGCCGTCGTCATTCTTGGCTTTGCCGGAGCTGAGCGAAGGCCCTGTTCCATTCCTGGAACTTACAAATCATGAGAGGCTCAACGCCTCCAGGATTCTCACTTGTTTGCTGCTCAGTTTGCCGTGTCTGTTGTACAGATGTCTTGCTTTTTTGAGTGCCCCGGTGCCCATCATTTTCCTGGGCAGGATGAGAGCAGCCCACTTCTCATAGGTAAGGTCACCAAGGATCAGATCAAGCTGCCAGGGAAAAGCCCAGGGTGACAGAACTTGTCCCGGGAGCCTGGGATCCCCTGGAGTGCCGTTGGAGAGCTCACAGATCGTGATTGAGCTTTCGGGATAGGGGTGTCTGTCCCTTTGAGAATTAGTACCTTTGGGAAGTAACTCTGCCGCGAGGCCAGGGTGCTGGGTACTTCCTCACTTGGCTCCACCTTCCCCACAGGCTGGATGGTAAGCATGTCGTCTTCGGCCATGTCAAAGAGGGCATGGATGTCGTGAAGAAAATAGAATCTTTCGGCTCCAAAAGTGGGAAGACATCTAAGAAGATTGTCATCACAGACTGTGGCCAGTTGAGCTAACTCAGCCAAGGTGCTAGGACAGCAGCGGGCATCCATGTCTTGATTCACCCAGGTACTCCAAAGAACAGTTCGTACCCACTTGTACTGAGTGTGAGCAAGGCCACTCAGGCACATGGTCCTCCACAGGACCAGCCGCTCTGCACTGCCCATCCTTCCTCAGATCCCGTTTCCGGGCATCAGTATGGCCATCAGGCCATGAACACTCAGCAGATGTCCCTGTGATGGCCATTTCTGTGGGCCTTGGACATTGGCAATGCTGACCAGTTAGTCAGGGAAGGCTCCTGACTTTTTCCTTGACCAGTGGGGAAAGCAGTTGCTATTTAATGATGTATTCCTTGCAATAATTTAACAAGATCTCATAGAAGCAAAGCTGTGACACTAATTGCACTGTCCTTTGTGTGACCTGAGTTGGCACAAGCCACAGACACCCCACCACCACCACCACCACCACTACCACCCCTACCCCCACCACCACCACCACCACCACCACTACCACCCCTACCCCCACCACCACCACCACCACCACCACCACCACCACCACCACCCCTACCACCCCTACCCCCCCCCCCCACCACCACCACCTCCACCACCTCCCAGCTTGGCTTCTGAAACATCGCTCAGGGCTCTTGTGAAAACTCCAACATCAATGCCTTTCCTCCTGGGCACTGTGAATCCTGCCGATTGGCTGCTGTGATTTTTGAAGGGAGCCTGGGAAACAGAAGCAGCTGGACCTGGGAACAGACCTGTGAGCCGGGTCTGTCTGCTCAATGTGAATTCCTGTGTTGGAAACTTACAGAAACTGCCTGAATTCATGCTGTCCTCAAGAGGGAAGTGTTTTCTGGCAGGCTTTACTTTTTCTGTATGTTGATTAAATCCAATCTATCAATAATATATATGTAAACGATTTCTGGAACAGTCCTTTGTGTTCATATCAAATGTGATAAATAAATCCTATTTTCTATAAAATGGCTGACTCTGGTTTTAGAATGAAATTAACATGTTTGGGGCTTGTTTGTTTATATGTTTGTTTTGAGACAAGGTCTTGCTGTGTGGTCTAGATTGGTCTAGAACTTGCTTTATAGCCTTGGCTAGCCTCCAACTCTCTTGACCTTCCTGAATGTTGAGATTACAGGTATGTAACATTGTATCCAACTGGGGTCAATCTTTGAGTTACTGTGTATCAGGTTCTATTCTTTGAACTGTTTTTCTGTTTTGTTGTTTTATGATGGTAGGGCCTTTGTATTCACAAGCCACACCCTTAGCCTTATGCTAAGGAAATCCTGGTAGAAAATTCTGTGTAATAATCCCAGGTACTAGCTCAGCGACCATTGAGAACATCCTCGTTACCATCCATGCTGAAGGGACAATCCAGGCAGGACCACAGTCCCCTCCATGAGCACCGCCTCCATGAGCACCCCCTCTGTGAGCACCCCCTCCGTGAGCACCCCCTCCATGGGCACCCCCTCCATGGGCACTGCCTCTAGGCAAAGTTCCAGCTTTGCATAATGATGGCGCTTCAGTTTCTCTCAGCTACGTGACGCCTAGGCCTGGAATTGGGTGTGGTCCATGTGAGGTGCACGGTCTTGGGCCCAATGTGTCATGACTGACAAGAGGGTGACATTTCCCATGTGTCAGATATCCTTAGGAAAGGGACTTGCGTAAGCAAGGAGCCAAGATCACCATAGGCAGGTTTCCCTCTCCACGCTGGGCCACTGAAACATGGAATTCTTCATTGCTGAATTCTCAGGGAAGGCAGGATTGAGGCAAGCACATGACTGAGAGTTTCCTTAGGTGGGTAGAGACATAGCAAGTCAGTGGCTCCTGGAGAAGAGATTTGGGCTCTGGCCGGGGTGAGTAATGCATTCATTCCGAATAGAATTCCTGAGTCAGGTGATGTGGGGTTACATCATGGGTGGGCCTGGCCATTCTGATGTCATAGTGGTTAGGCTGAGGCTTCAGAGTCTTGGCGTTTCCATGAAGTCAGAGCTCAGCTACTTGGGGTTGAGAGTTTGGTTGGAGTAGTAGTTAAAGCAATTTTGGGAGCATCGGCCATCTGCAGAACAGAACAAGCTGGCTGTGATGGTGTGGACCCTGCACAGGCTCGCTGCCTGCGCCCACGTGACTCTGCAGTTCTTTCTGCAGCGGGGCTGCTGCGGGATTTGAGAAGCAGATCTCAGTTGACTAAAACTGATAATGGCTCCTGCAGCACAACAGTTTACAGGCGAGCGAACGAAGCAGTTAATCTAGAGGGTGTGTCCAGCAGTTGGCAGAGGGCAGGACTCTTGAGTTCTTGGTAGTAGAGAAAGTACACACGGGCTTCTTAGGATCATTCCCTAAAACCTTCAGGTTACACAGATACTTACCACTGACCTGTGACTCACAACCCCCTCACCTTTTTGTTTAGTTACAGGCTAGGTCTACATTGTCCACAATGGCCTTAAAGTTACTCTGTGGCCCAGGCCAACTTTGAACTTCTGCCTCTTTTTACCTCAGTCCCTTGAATAGCTGTGATTATAGGCTTGTCCCCAACCCCCAGCCACTTTAAACAATGTACTTTAAAAGTACTTTAAAAGCATTTTAAAGCCGGGCGGTGGTGGCACACGCCTTTAATCCCAGCACTTGGGAGGCAGAGGCAGGCAGATTTCTGAGTTCGAGGCCAGCCTGGTCTACAGAGTTCCAGGACAGCCAGGGCTACACAGAGAAACCCTGTCTCGAAAAAACCAAATCCAAAAAACCAAAAAAAAAAAAAAAAGTATTTTAAGAACATTATTTATTTGTAAATTTATATATTTACTTTAAAATTTGTGTATTTTTTTTTCTGGCACAGGTCAAAGATGTGTTGTTGTTGTTGTTGTTGTTGTTGTCTCTGGAGTCACTGACCTGGGGCACTCCAGGCATATATGACAAGTTGAAGGGAAAGGCATCCCTCCTTGAACTGTGTGACCTGTCTACTGTCAATTTCTGAGGGGTCTCAGAGTTAGAATGTGGGAGGGCTTGTGTTTCCTGAGGATGTGTGTGTTCTGTCTCCATCCAGTGGAACCTAGGAGTACAGCAAGCATGCAAGAATTTTCTGAAAGCCACTCCCTAAAGGCAAAGGCAAGGTCGTCCTCTGCAGCTCTCCCCAGTTTTCAGTCCTAAGCCAGGTTTTGTTTTTGTTTTTTTTTATGTGAAGCACCTTTTAAAGAAACACAGGAAATCCTGACTTGTTGCTTGCCAATAAGCCCTCGGCACCTGATGTGTATATCAAGTGGTGAGCCTGTATGTGCTTCCTAGAAAAATCAAAACATTACATTTCTGAGATGTTTAGTAGCTCTTCAGAATGATTTCACTGAAGTAAAAAATTGCATATAGTAAAATCCATACATTTTAATTGCACCATCAGTAAAATTTTGAAAACCACATCCACGATCAATGAGTATCAGTGAAGACCAAACCCTTACCAGCGTTTCAGAACCTTCCCTATACATCTTCCTAGGTAGCCACTAAGCTCTAGTACCAAGGATGACCATTGCCTGTTCTAGGACTTCGTGTAGAAATGAGATAGGAAGCACAGTTTTTGGACCTGACACCTCTAGCATAGTGTGTGTGAGACTCAACAGTGTTTCTCAACTGTGGAGCCCAACTACCTTTCTCATGGGGTCACATAGCAGCTATCCTGCACATCAGATATTTACATCAGGATTCACTACAGTAGTTAAATTAGTTATGAATAATTTTATTGTTTGGGGGGATTACCACAACATGAGGAACTTTATTAAAGGGTCCCAGCGTTAGGAAGGCTGTTAGGTTAGAACCGCTGTTCTAACACATCTGGGTTCTGCAGGGTTTTGCTTCATGCAAAGCAATTTCTGCAGATGTTTCATAGGTGTAGTAAAGCCTAAAGCCTGGGGCTCACAGGAGCCTGGGAAAGTGTATGGAACTGAGCTGCCTTCTTGAGACTGGATCTCACTATTCTGCCTGCGCTGGTTCTAAACTCCAGCACGGGAGAGATGGATTGGCTTCTGCTTCTCAAATAGCTGGATTGTGGGTGCGTGCTGAAGGACACAATAAAAGGCGCTTTGCTCTTGAGTCATTTAGTGTGTGTGTGTGTGTGTGTGTGTGTGTGTGTCTTACACTGGGAACCAAACTTAAGGCCTTATACAAGCATTCTATCACTGAACTTAGCCCAGCTGGAGCCTACTGAATGCAAAACCAACCGTGTTCTAATTCAGGGATGCTAGGCTTTAACATCAGAAAGATCAACTAATATCACATTGTAATCTCATATACACACACCATGAGAGTAAGACCCCAAAGTTACATGATTTGGACTGGACAGAGGAAGCATTTATAAACACAGAAACATACTATCAAGTTACCCTTTAAATACTTATCCTTATACCCATAGGCAAGGGCAAGCTTCAGCCCTCATCAGCAAAACCTCTTTATGCGGTCATAAAGGATGTCAGCTAATTCAGACACACAACTGGCCAGAGTTCAGAGAAGAGATGACGTTGGGATGCTCGACCTTAACTGGTGCGTCTGTAGTCCACTCTCTCCCCTAGGCTCCGGGAACACGTGGAAGATGAGACAGAAGGATTATAAGAGCCAGAGATGTATGCATTGGAATATGGTGTCGTTTTGAGAGAAAAGTGGTGAGGAGAGGGCTGGCGAGGGGGCTCTGTAGGTAGAGCCTTGCCACCAAGCCTAATGGCTTCACTTTGGTGCTTAGGACCTATGTGATGGAAGGACTGACTCCAGACATGTTGTATGACATTTGTGTGCTTATAACACACATATACAGTAGATAATTTTTTTAAAGAGGTACAAATGGCCAGTAAGCACATGAGAAGACACAAATCATTAGTCATCAGGGAAATGCAGATCAAAACGACAGTGGGATACTTCACACCCACTGGGATGAGTAATATAAAAAGTCAGATAGTGCCAAGTATCTGTAAGGATGTGGACGCACTTCCTCAGATGGTCAGAGTCACCATTTACCCAAGAGAAATGAAAATGTGTATCCATACAAAAAGTTGTGTGGACGCTTAGGCACGGTTACTGATTCTGATTAAGTTAAGGGTAATCTAAACACCCATCTTCAAGAGTTCAGCTGTACCCACTTAGGAAAGATTATTGCAGCCTGGCTTGTTGAGTGTTGACATTCCATTATAGAAGGAGGGGACACAGAGAGACATGAGACCCTTTTCCTGACTATCCAGTCGCTTCCCCTAACTGGTTGTGTGCAGCTTTGCCCTAATTGTACGTGGCTTTGGGTCTCAAGAAAGGACTGGGGTATAGACTGCAGGGAACTAGAAGGGACCTCCATCTGTGAAGTCACAGGAAAACCATCCATGATGACACAGACCTTGCAGTGTGGCTGCTTTGGGTCACCCAGACTCCTGCCCATAATTTCTCTCCTGTATAAATGGATTGCTTCCACCTGGAGGTCTTCAGTGGAATCAGACTCTGGTTTGCCATGGGGATCACAGAAGGAGAAGAGAGGAGAGGCATTATTTAGTTATTCCCTGGGTAAAAGTTCTTACAACAGCATATGGGTGTATGAGTATCTTCGGAAGCCAAAAGAGGGGTGTCAGATCCCCAGGAGTTAGAGTTGCATTCAGTTTTGAGTCACCAGGTGTGGGTGTTGGGAACTGAATTCAGGTCCTCTGCAAGTGCAGCAAACACTCACCTGTTGAGGCATTGCCCCAGTCCCTGTGCAGAGTTTTCCGTACACAATGTGGAAAACATTTGGCTCCAGGCATGGTTACATATGACCATGACCACATTAACAACCATTTGATGTGTGAATTGTATGGAATGTGAACTGTTTCCTACTAGAAATATGTCTTTGCAGGCTCTTCTAATTCTTTTAGTATGCAAGATGCTTCCTCTGGGATCCTTCTGTCCTTCTGGAAGATACTAACATTTGACCTACTTAAAGGCTCTATAGGGGGTCTCTCAGTGTTCTTTTTCAAAGTGTCTGACCCACATAAGCTTATCATGGTATTTCTTTAAAAAAAAAAAAAAAAAAGATTAGCCGGGCGTAGTGGCACACGCCTGTAATCCCAGCATTTAGGAGGCAGAGGCAGGCGGATTTCTGAGTTCGAGGCCAGCCTGGTCTATAGAGTGAGTTCCAGGACAGCCAGGACTACAAAGAGAAACCCTGTCTCGAAAAAACCCCCAAAAATTAAAAAAAAAAAAGATTGGTGGGCTGCTGAGTGTATGTTCATACACTACATGTATGAAAGTGCCTGCAGATGCCAGATTCCCAGGAACTAAAGTTATAAAAAGTTGTAAGTTGCCTAATATGAGTGCTAGGAACCTGGGTCCTCCCTTGCTAATAGCAAGGGCCCCTAACTGCTAAGCCACCTTTCCAGCCCTGGTTATGGTATTTTTACACGAAGCAATCGGTTCTCCTCTGACACAGGTGGGTGAAGGAGGGACCGGAAATTGAGAGTTGGTTTTGTTCAGATCCATGCACGTGTTCCCATTCTAAATTTTAGGATTCCATTCTTTATCTTCTTTCACAGGAAGATCTTGACAAGACTGTAAATTCAAAAGGCAGTGAGGGCTCAGCCACCTACACAATTTAGGGTTTGTCTCATGTTTAGTGAAGACAGCCCAGTGTGTGCAGGAGTCTTTTCCCACCACAGAAGATTTTGAGTCTTCAGTCTGTAACTTGAGCCGAGAACTGAAGGGCGTACACATTGCATTTTCTTCTGGTAATCAATCAAGCATCCTCAAAAGAGCTCACCCATCACTGTCCTTTTGGTCATCCTTACTGTCATATGGTCAAGTACCATAGACAGCTGGCCTCTGAAGGTACATTCTTATCACCTAGGTGGCATCCTGGGAGACCGTGATTAATTGTGATGTCACTGCCTGCTGTGGATTGCTGGCATGCCATTTCCCACGGGCAGGTACTCCAGCTACTCCTTCAAGTCCAAAGGCACAACCACACTCTGGGATCCAGTTCCCGTGGGGTTTTCCTGATACCACTCTGGACCAAGTTGGGTGGGACCCAGCAGGAGACGGAAACGGCGCAATTGTTTGGACAAGGAAAGCAATATCTGGGAGACAAGAAAATGCTGACCAGGGCCTTCTGGTAGAGAGCCCATCAAAGGAACACTGCTATTGGCTAGTGAGAAAGACCTGTGTGCTGAGGGCAGGTGATGTTGAGGATAATGAGGTTACAAAAGGGAGGGTCGGGTACAACCTGTTAGCACTTACACGCGCATACATACATTTCCAGAAGCAAAAGGAAATGCCCTTCTCTTACAGATTAAACTCGCCCTGCCCACAGGAAATGGCAGCTCTCAGGTTCAGCCACCAGAGGACAGCAGAAGACCATCTAGTTAGTAAAAAAGGGGAAACACACACACAAACACACACACACACATGCACTCACACACCCCTCAAACCCCAAAGCCCGGGAAATTCTGGACTGGTACATGTGTGGTCAGAGAGCAAGGAACACGGTTTGGAGTCTCTATGACATGCCGGGCAAGGGTTCTTTGCTAAAACCCACCAGGGAAACCGGCAAAGAATGGACTTAACAGGGCGTGTGCCTGGCAAGGGGAGAGGAACAGCCAGTGAGCCAAGGAAAGCTGACAGGTCCAAGGTTCCTTCTTCCCTGAGTAAGGCAGGAAGATGGCCTGCCGGTGGGCAGGGCAAGTGGAGGATCATGGGGTCAGAACAGGGCGCAGGGGGCCTGGGCCTGGCTTTAGTCCCTATCTCAGATCTCCCACTGCTGGTGAGGGACTTAAGGCCCTCGGGCCCACAGGAAGTTCATTTCCCTTATGCTCTGACGCTTCCTCACTCCTGTGAGAAAGCATTGGTCAAGACGGAAGGGGTAAAGCTTTCCCGGGCATATGGGAGTCAGGGACTTAGTCTCCATTCTCGGTCCACCAGGGAAGCGCACCATGTGGGCACCAGTGGGGCCTGGCTGCTTATCTTACAGTGGATCAATACCAGGGTACCAAGCCTGGCCCCAAAGAAGCTGATAACAGACCCCAGCACGGTTGTAGGCATCAGGATCCTCCAGCCTCAGTTTCTCCATCTGCCCCATTGGCATAGTTTCCTTTAGTTCAGAAGAACATGGGAAACCAGAAAGCCCAAAGAGCTGTCAGAGTCTGGGAGGAAGGGGACAACTTGAGGGTCAAACCCTGCTTCGGCCACAAGCCCAGTTGGTGACATCAGGGAAGACTGCCCTTTCTGGGTACCCTAGCTTGTTCTTAGAGCTGGGCTGGCTTCTCACATCCCTCCACAGTCCCTTCTTCAGTGGCTGCTGCTCTCTGCTAGGCCCCTTAGTGGTTACTGCCTCTGGACTCGAGCATTAAGTCCAAACGGAAGTCCTTCCTGTAGAGGGAAATTATTGGTTTCCACAGACTTGGGAAGTGTCGAAATCCAGCCTGTGTTTGCTTTGAGTTTGTTTTCTTTTCATGGGTCACAAAGCACCAAAGTGCACGCACGTATACACACAAACACACACACACACTCACACACATTCACACACACAGACACACACACACACACACTCACACACATTCACACACACAGACACTCACACACACACACACACACATTCACACACACACATTCACACACACAGACACTCACACACACACACACACACACACACACGCTGAAGCTTGATGAGGGGCGTGTAGGGAGGAGGCAGAGGCAGACAACTGAAAGCCAGCCTGGAAGCTTCAGGCTGGGCTCCTGGTGAGCAGACAGCACAGGGGTCCTAGGTTCAAGGCTCGCCACTCCTCGTCCCACTCCCTCATGCAGCCTTGAGGTAAGTGTTGCTCCTTAAGCTGCAGACAGTGGGACCAAGAGGTCACCTGCCCCGGGCCTGCCTTACTGCCAAGCAGCTGCTGGGACCATGCTCACTGCTCTCCTTATCTGAATAGAATGCTGAGAGAGTGGCACCTCAGAGGGATGGGGGGGGGAGGCTGGGGGGGTGGGAGGCAGCGCTGGCCTAGAAGGCAGTCCTGCAGGGGGCAGGTGCTCTCAGGCACCCCTGCAGCTGAGGTCCCGGCAGTTGGCAGGTGACCAGCTGTGGAGCTGCACACACAAGTCACCCTGTCCTTGCTCACCCTGCTCTGTGGGGGTCCCCTCCACTCACCTGCCTGGCCAAAGTGATACTGGCTGCATCCAAGCAGACCCCAACCTGCCTGATGGCTACACACCCGATGATAAGCGGAAATTTGCTTTATGTTACTCTGAAGAGGAGGGCTTGGCGGCTTCCAGGATTCACCCTACACCCCAAATCAGATAAGGGGTGCTTCTGGAGTTAATCATCTGTGTTCTCGGTGGCCTTTGTCCCCTCATCACCTCTGGTTCTCTCAGCTCTGTCTGGAGGCCACCGTCCAGAGGCAGAACCTTGCCCACACACATGGACTTTGACCTGTTTAAATTTAGCAGTCTGGATATTAAAAGTCAGACCTGGGATTTCCCGGGTTCCTCCCCAGCCCCTGCCCACCAGGCAGCAGTAGCCTTACGTGGCAGGTTGGCTCCAGCCAGGAACTGGATGCTTTTGCAGTGGGGCTGGAGGCCCCTCGCTGACAGACAGTATCAATAGTCGGTCACCACTCCCCACCCCGGCTGCCAGGGTCATAAGGGGACTCCTCAAACCAAGCGATACTCAAGGTGCACAGCGCACCCATGGGGTCTTTAAGAGCCCAAGGACACATTCAGACCAACGGATCAGCACTGCTACCTCCTGGAGGTGACTGGTGAGCCCCAAGACTCAGGGGAGGCACTGGTCCTTGGCCAAGAGGCTTCGTGAACCAGTTCCCTCTCACGGTGTTCCTTTCCCCCCTACAGATGCCAAACGGTGACAGCCCTATCCACTCCTCCCTTTGCTCAAGAGAACTCCCCACGCCCTCTCCTCTGGGGCCCTGCATTGGCTTGCACGTGACAGCCAGGGTCTCGGACCCTACTCCTGGCTCCCGGTCAAGCAAGTGCAGCCACACCGGAGCCCAGGGCTACAGTCTGAAGCTGAGTTACTCCTATATATGGTTACCCAGGAGGGAGTCCCATCCGAGCTAACGAGCTAACTAACGTGTGACTTAATCTGCTGACAATCTCACCCAGCGGGGGCCCCACTTAGCGAGAACCCTCACTCTGGAAGGAGTGTCCGCATGAGGAGAGCAAAGGGGCTGGGAGGAGGCAGGTCATTGGTGGGAACGGGACAGAGACAATATGTCCAGCTTTGGAACTAAATGCCACCCAAGTTCTCCCCACCCCTGCTTTGTCCCACATCTGTGAAAAGGTCTGGCTTCCCCCATGTTCCTTTTAAACAAACTCACGAGCCTCCATTTTTCCAAAGTCCTTTTAATACAGCATAGAAAGGCTATATTTTCATAGGCAAGCTTTTATATAGTGTCTCCAGGAATAAGGCACACAACGGAATGCCACCCCGAGGCCGGCCCTTTCGGAGAGGGGAGGAGCCTTCTCCACGTACCCTCCAGGCAGGGCTCACGGGCTCTGTTTGTCTTTTTAGCTGAGTGCACACACATGAACAGATACAGACACAGACAGGGTCACTACACAGGGCTGCAGGGGTTGGTACAGGGAAGTTGGCCACAAGGGCAAAAGAGGAGCCTCATCACCACTTCCCAGAAGGCCGCGAGCACCCCTTGTTTCAGTATTAGTTGTTGCACTGGCTACATTGTAGTGAGGTTGGATTAGACTTTAAATTCAAGTCCATTAGAGCTAGAGGGCAGGTGTGAGGGCTTAGTGGACAGATCCAAGATCAAAGAGCACTGGGCTTCCAGGCAGGCCTGGCACGAGGAGGAAGCCTGCTCGCGAGGTTCTTGTACCTCCCTGGGTCTTGCTGACAAGGCCACTGGGCTCACAGACCAAAGGGTCTGTTCATCCGATGAGTCCTCTTCCTTTGTCCATTCCCCGCCCTTCCCCTAAAAAGTAATAAAACTGTAATAACAAGGTAATAACACAAAGATGCAGGGGAAAAGATTCAATGCCGCCTGTCATCTTCAGTGGAAGAGGCACAAAGGATCGCTGTTCCCTTTTTACCGTGTTGTCCATTGATAACTTCCCTTAAAAAGGAAATACTTCCAAAATACACAAATGTATAAATACAGGACAAGAGCATATTAATAGGTCTAAACACTTGAATAATATACTGGCTGCTTAATACTGATATTTTCATCCAAGGAAAACGAAATTTAAAAAAAAAAATAGCTTAAAAGATTGCGAAGATTTTTTTTCTCGTTAGAATTATGTACCAGTTTCATATAATAATTCTATGTAGATAATATTTCCTTCTTAATGTAGTTCAGTTGCATACTTTTTACAGACCAAAGCATAGAAAAAAAATAACAAGGAAAAAGGAAAAGTTCTCACCATAAATATCTCCGTATAGCTCAGACTTGCAAAATACGTCTAAAGATCAGTTTGATATGGATTATTCTCTCCAAAGCACTGACATTTAAAAACATGCCTTTCTGTTGTTTTCAATTTCAATAGTATCAAGCCATCATATTTTTCTTTTCTTTTTTTAAAAAAGACCCTCAAATATATACAAACAAAAATCACTATAAAGAATTTGGGGGGTGGGGGGGTTTACCAGGTTCCATGCCCAAAGAAAGCCTGGTAACCATGCAGAAATTTTAACATCTATGAATTTTTTTCCCAAAATACACACATAGCATTTTTTTTTAAAAAAAATTCTGTGTCAAGTATAACTCAAAATAAATACAAATTCACAAGTAGAGCTATTGAATACTTCATATGGGGTAAACACCATTCTCTCTCCACTAGATCGCTAGATCTACCCACTGCAAGCGATTGTCCCTTTTGAGTGTACCACAACCACACACTTTCTTGTCCCCTGGCCTCCTAGGCCCTCTGAGCATTAACTCTCCTGGAACCCAGCCTTGATGTAGTGGTATCTTTTGCTAGCCTCAGGATGATCACAAGTTCAGCCAAAGCATCATAAGGCACCACCAGGGAGGGGCTGCCTGGGGTGGGCGGGGCCTGGCTGCGCACGCACGGACAACAGTCTAGTGAGCTGATAGCTCACCTTCTACGGGACCTGGCTTTCCAAAGACTGTTGCCAGCATCTTTACATCTGCCATTTACATCTTTGACTCCATTTACCTATTCCCAACTTGTCCTCATTTGGAACACAGGTACACGGTGAACACTCTTTAGAGTCCTGGTTGGGATGCCTGACAGAAAAAGCCCTTTCCTAGTGGCAGGAAGCTTGGTAGGGGGCAGCCCCAGTACAGCAGCAGGACTGGAGAATCCTTGGTGCTGGGCGCTCACCATCTGCAGCCCAGCATGCTGCCGTTCGAGGGCAGCAGGGTGGCAGCTTATAATCTGGGCCCCCACAGATAACACCTTTGTTAAACGCTCAGAGGGTATGTTCTCCCCAAATCCACCCCGCAGCTAGCTGCTGCAGACACACAACCGTCTAGCTGCTGCAGACACACAACCAACCGTCTCTTCCTCTTACCCCCTGGACCCTTGCTAACACTTCACATGACTCCTCAGTGTACAAAACATCTTCATTTGAAAACAAAGGGCAACTGGGCACCATATGTAAACACTGAATTTCAGGCCTATTTCATGGTCTGATTCTCTCTCTCTCTCTCTCTCTCTCTCTCTCTCTCTCTCTCTCCATAGAAGCATAGTATGGGGCAAAAATCAAGCAACTCAGGGCTGGCAGCTGGGGAAGAGGAGACAGACAAGAGAGGTGTGGCTTGTCACAGGGTAGGGGGCACACCGCTGACCCTGGCCAGGACAACCACCACCCTGGGACCATGTGACATGCCAGGAAATCTCTCTGCCTCCTTAGGAAGTAGGAAATCTCTATCCCCAGTTTCCAAAGGAGAGGTTCTGTGGCTCATCATAGGCTTGCCCAGTGTGAGGGGCTGAGGGAGAAAGGGGAGGGAGAGGGGATGGGAGCATCAGGCAAGGAGGGCTACAGGAGAGGACCTGACACCGCGCAGCCTCACATCCTAAGTGTCTATCAGGTCAGAGGTTGGAGGGCGGGGCACCTGGATGTCTAGAGACAAATCTCCCCCACCCCCTACCCCCAGCCCCAGTGACGCTCTGTGTTCCAGAGGCAGCCAGCTCTCTTCTAGAACGTCAGAGATCACTGGGACCTCTTGCTTTCTGGTGGCACTTTGTCACCTAACTAATGGGGAAGCTAAAGCTGGAGATGAGACATCCTTGTCCCAAGTGGCAGAAAGTGGCTCCAGAATGCCAGGGCCTGTATCCTTCACGCCAGAACAGCCTTACGGCTTCTGTGGGGTGGCATCCCGGACGTGGGTGGGAAGCTGAGGGGAAAGAGACAGAGAGAAGCTGACGGAACCCAAGCCTACAGGACAGTCTAGGGGAGGTCACGGGAAGTGGTGAAGCCTGGTGTCCCTAAATGTCTTGGCACTCTGTTCAGTGTCGCCCTTGCCTCACTGCCTGCCTGTCTCATTGGCAGAGGGAGGCTGTGTTTAGCTACCAGGCGCAATGCAGTGATGTCAGGGCTGGTCAGATTAGGGGCTCAGTGTGGGCAGGGACAGAGGGCCACTCCTCAGTAGCTGCTAGAACAAGTGACTGCCCACCGTGGTTACAGACCAGGAATGGCATAGGACTTCCTAGAGTGGTTTTTCATTCAAGGCAAGCTGTAAGGTGCTGGGCGGGATAGGGCCTGGCTGGTCTTGGAGGGAGAGCTTCCCACAGGCTCGGGATTCACAGTTCACTTAGTGTACTTGTGGCAGATACAAGGTCGCTCAGCTCCAAAGACACTCAGGAAGAGAGCGCACAGGAACATCAAGACCTCTGCTGGCCTCTGTCCTACAGAGCCCAGGGCTATGGTGAAGAGTCCCTGAGCCTCCTGTCTCTGCACCCTGTTGGGAGCATGTCAGCTACTCTGTCAGCATGCGAGACAAGGACACAAGCCTCCTCTGCTTCAGCCCACAGGCCTGGGATGTCTCCTCAAGCGTGGGGACATTCAGCGCTTTGGGCAACACAGGGAGGTGGCAGCCGGGCGGTGCTGTTACAGCGGTGGCCAAGGTCACTGCACGCGACGACAGTAGTAGCCCAGGACCTTGCACTTCTCACAGAGGTGCTGCGGGTGCTCCTTGCTCTGGTCAGACACGTCCAGGCCGTCAGGCTTCTCCAGGGGCCTCTGCGGAGGAGAGGAAGGGCGGAGGGGAGGAGGGAGAGGAACTGCAGTTACAGAGCGAGCACAGCCAATGCTTCAGCGTCCCAGCTTTTGCCCGTTTGCAGTCATTTGTGTACTGGCGGTCTCCGGTGAAATCCCTGGGCTGGCTAGGGTCAAGGCATGGGTCTTCATCCCAGAGCCAATGGCAGCTGTGTTGCTTGGATCCACAGGGAGGTCTGGGCAACTGCCCCCCCCCCCCACAATGAAGATCAGAAATCTCCCAAATCTAGCCCAGAATAAATTCAGGACAGGGGCGCAAAGACATCTGCCAGATGAGGAAACTGAGTCTCAGTCAAGGGAAACCCCAATTCATGCCTGTCCCCTTCAATCCAGTAGCCTTGGGAGCCACATCCTGGACATAGCTACATTTCAGCCCCAGAAACAGCATGTCTCTCTTAGTTCTACAAAGCCAATCTGGGGTTTGGGGTCTGGGGTCAGCCCCAGCCAACTCCCAGTCTAGTGCCTGTCCATTTTATTGAGTGACTACATGAACTTGTTGTGTTATGGCAGAGAAACTGAGGCCTAGGGACAGGAGGTGACTTACTAGGCCTACTGTACGTACCACTTAAGTGTGACCCTCAATAAAGCCTGTTGTCACAGTGCTCATTTGCAAAGTTTGGAGAAATCCCGAGGGATGCTGGCTATTGGTAACCTGGGCAGAATTAGGCACACACAAGTACCCCTCTAAAAACTTACATGTGCTAAGTGTGTGTTCATGTGTGAGGATGTGTTGCCTCAGCATGAGTGTGGCGGTCAGAGGACAGTTTGGGGGAGTCAGTTCTCTTCCGCCATGTGGGTCCTAGGGATTGAACTCAGTTCAATCAAGGTTGGTGGCAAAGGCCCTTCCCTTGAGGTACCTCACCAGCCCTCAAACTTTTTTGTACTTTGGATGACTTGGGGTTCTCTGCCTCCTCTCCCTCCATGACCTATCCATATTAGCCAGCCAAAGACCTGTAAAGATTGCAAAGATCACGAGGGGTGGCCCTGTAGCGGACAGTATTTCAGAAAGACTCTGTTCTCCCTCCAAGCCCAGAATGACACCATAGCAGCAGAAGGGTCCTCTACCCAGACTTGGAGGCTAAGAGGTCAGGGCCAGGTGGGAATCATCAGCCAAGAAGAGGGGAGCAGAAACCATAGGGTGACATGAGGTTCGGGGCTAAGACCCTTGGATACCAATGACATGCCCAGGATGGTCAGGGAAGGGCAGCTGATATGGACACAGCTGTGTAGACTATTACTCAAGAGTGGCAGGCTGCTTTTCTGCCTGGACCAGGCCTTGACCCAAGCTGACATTCAGAGCAGTTAGAGAAATGGATAGAAAGTTCTAAAAGGTGAAGGTTTAGGCGTCAAGTGGCCAGAGTTCTACCTCTTAGCTGCCCTAGAAGTGGGTATCACGCAACTCAGTCCTTTAAAGCTTTAGCTACAGAGGAAAGGCCTGGAAGGAGAGACTGGGCTTGGAAATGAAAACCTCCCAGAGTGCTGGCCTCACTCCCCCCATTCTGTCCCAGAGGGAAGTCGAGAAAGAGCTCGACTTCCTAGTAGAGCAGGTCCCAGAGGGCAGCTCAGTCTCCATACACTGGCTGTGTGGCCTTGGCCTGGCCAGCTGACCCCTAGGAGACACCATCCTGTTCCCTGCTGTAAAGTGGGTGGCTGGCTCTTTCTCAGGGAGTCGTTCTCAGCAAACCTAGTAAAGACAAAGGCGAGATGGAAGAACACTCCTACTAGGTCAGTCATGGAACTCAGGCTGCCTTGAAGGGACAGCTTCCATGGGACTGGTATTTTACCACAGGCGAGAAAACCATAAACCATTTAAAAGTTTTGCCCAGAGGCCTCCAGGGAGGAAATGGTGACCCTCAAGCCCACACTCTCAGGGATGCTGCCTGTCCTCGCTAGCTCTAGACCTCGGGCATTTTCCTAGCCTGTTCCAAGTTCCTGGCTTTCTGTCCCGAGGCATCCTCCTCCTATAAGGCTGCTCCCACCCTTGTGGTCCTGAGAACTCCCTCACACTGCTCTGCCCGCCCTGCCAGGCACTGCTGTCCTGGTTTTCATCCCAGGGGCTGACAGAGATCCAGAGATCCCATGGGTAAGGGCAGAGCCAATGAGGAGAGCTGAGAGGCTGGCAGAGTATTCTGGAAAACCGCTCTACCCACATTTCCACAGCTCAGTGTCACACACACGTCAGACAGCTTTGAACATTACCTCTGCCGTCCATCGGCTGATGGCTGCTACCTCCGCTTGCCTTTCTGCAGCCTGAGCTAGCGGGTTAGAGACAGGTGTCGTGTAGGCTTAGCTGTGTGTGTGTGTCTGCTGAACGCATGTGCATGCATACTTTTGTGTATATGTGTAAACACGTGTGTGTGTGTGTGTGTGTGTGTGTGTTCTCTGTGTGTATCTAAGTGTGTGCAAGCATATGTTGTGTATGCATGCAAGTGTACATGTTTGTTGTGTGTGTATGGTGTATGTGTATATGTTGTATGTGATCATGATTGTATGTACATTGTATGTGTGTGTCCGTATGCGTGTGTGCGTGCGCTTGTGTGTGTGTATGTATGTATACACTAGAGAGTAAATGTCTTAAAGTATCCTATAACTCCAGAGCTCCACAAAGACTTTATAATGTCTGTATAGACAATCAGCAAGTTATTTAGCATTTCTTTGCATGATTTTTCTCCTTCATAAAATGAACCTAATAGAAATCCTGTTTCGGGGGGTGTCGTTCAGAGAGTGGTTAGAAGGGTGCCTGGCTCATGGGGAACAGTCCATTCGCTAGTATTAATAGTGAATATTATCAGTAATGTTTTGAAAGGGCAGGACCATCAGCTGAATCCTTGGGAAATATCCTCGGCCTACACTCGCCAGCCCAAGTCTGAGGTTCCTTTAAACTGCTTTTCTCCTTGGCCTTGGTCAATATGGATTCTGGCCAGCTGCTAAGACATGCTCAGCCTGCAGGCTCAAGTTGCCAGTGGGGAGCTTGGGGGAGCTGTCAGGATGACTCCCCTCTGTGGAAGGAAACACCCAGCAGCTGGGACTGATCTGTGAGCTGCCCCCACCCCCACGACCAGCCCCCCGCAGGGAGGTAAAGCCCATTAGTGTTTTCCTTCTTCTGGGGTGGGAGGTGGGGGGACTGGGTTGTCTGGGGGAGACACAGTTGGAGTCTGACAGGAAACAGATGTAGTGGGGGCAGGCTTCTCAGAGGAGTGAGGTGGCCCAGGTCAGCCCCGGGGGAGGGGCGAGTGGAGTGAGCTCCCCTGCCTCACAAGGAGAGCAAGGGGGCGGTATTCCCAAATCTCAAGCCGAAGAGAGGAACACAAGGACCCAGGAACCCAGAACTTGGCTGGTGTGTGTGTTGCAGCGTGGGATTGTTCAAAACCGACTGCCTTTGTGCACCTCAATCTTCCCAAAGCACACAGTAGGTGCTCAACAAATACTGGCTGGATGGTGGTGAGCCGGAAGCATAGAGTTTGGAGCTCTTGAAAGACTCTTCTAGATTGGGTGGGCTGGCTCTTCTGTGGAGAACCAGAACCCAAGCTGTCCAGACTACAACTAGGCTAGGCTGGTAGGCTATGGGGAGGAGGAAGGCAGGGAAAGCCACCAGGGACCGAGGGATATCTTGGCAAGACAGAAGGGACCCCATCAGTAGCCTGTCCTGCCAGCCACTGGCCCACACGGGAAAGCTGCCAATTGTCCAGTTCCTCTGGCTCTGAGTGTGTGAACTGGTTCTGCCTTTCTGTCTAGGTCAATAGACAGTCTGTGAGTCCCCCAGCCCTGCAGCCCAGATCCTCAGGACCCAGACACAGGAGGGGACTTGCTGTCCTAATTCCCTGTCCCAGTCATCCACTATGGCCTACCCTTTCTGCCTACCCTACCCACACATCTCAGCTTCAGGTCCCATAGTATGGGAGTCAGTTAAGCCTCAGTACAGGAGGGGGGAGGGGGAGGCGGGAGGGGGCGGGGTTGGGGGAAGAATCACCTCCCAGGGAGCCTGAAAGAATACCCCGCGACTTCCCCACCCCCACCCACTGCAGGCTGTTCAGTCCCACATCTAGCTCCGCCCCCACCCCAGGCCACGCCCACCCACCTGCTTGTGTGGGTACACGTTGATGTGGCACTTGATGCACTCCTGCCCCATGTTGGCCCAGGAGTTCCCGCTCATCCATTTTCTCTTGCATTTGGGGCACTTGTACTCGCCAAAGCAGCGCTTCTTGCCTTGGTACGGCGTCAGACCCTCGCCTTTGGGGCGTGCCTAGACAGACAGGAAGTAAATACAGGGAAAATGAGGTCTCCACCTCCATCTCTCGTGGCCTGCATCCGTCCCCATACTTGCTTGATGGTGTGCTGGGAATCAAACCCAGGACCTCGTGCATGCGGGACAAGCCCTCTACCCACTGAACTGCATCTCCAACCCAATTAAGCTTGGTGTTTCTCTCAACATCGGCACCGGTAGCTACTGTAGTCTCCTTCACGGCTGCACGGTGGCAGGATTCATGAATTCATTGTGTGCTGCTACGAGTGCTTGGCGCACGTGTCCACATCCATGCTTGTGAGTGGATTTGTAAATTTCCAGAAGTGAAACTCCTGCGCCAAAGGTTACGGGCGCCATTTTTAGCAGTAAGACCTAGTGCTGCTGCCTCCACTCCCACAACTCTTCCCCAGCCCCGTGTTCCCTAGCCTCAGGAGCAGAGTTTTAGCCGCTGTTCCTGTCTGTCTGCAGCTGCACTTTTCACACATTTGCTTTCCTCAGTCACGCTCAGCTGATCAGAGAGTCCCAGCGATAAACAACTCATAAGCTTTAAACTGTGCGCAGTTCTGACTAACAAGCTGAGCGCGCTCTCCTCGAGCCTGGGGCATCGGCGGTCTCACTGCCCTGTGTGTCCATGGCGTATCCGCAGCCTGCCCATTAGTTCTTCAGTGACTGACTGATACCGGATGAACGGAGGTAGCTACAGTGTTTATGTTCGAGTGGCTCTAGAACAGGAGTAGGGTGGCAGACAATCCATATGCCAAGATGTTGCAAAGTGCTTCCGTTACCTGGAAAGGGGAAATCTGCCAATATCATAAAGAAAGGGGAAAAAATCTGAGGTCGCTAAAAACTTGTGGTGAGAGCAAAGCCTCTGCTGGGAAAACGAAGAAAGAGAGAGAGAGCCATGCTAGTTTTAATCTGGCCACTGCATACCCTGGTTACAACCCCAGAACAGGCATCTTGAAATGCACCTTTCTCCATGAGGGGAGACCATAGGATCGCTAATCTAAAAGGTATGAGCTCTTCTCAGAGGAGGTTTGACAGACATCTTTTATAATAAGCAAGAAGCATCTTTGTGTGTATTTAAGAATGGTTTGCTAGTGTACTCACATACATAAAATAAGTAAGCCTTAAAAAGCAAAAGAACGTCTTGCTCATATTCCTCGGAGCATTTTCTGTGCAGGTCTAAAAATATTTTTGGTGCATGTGTGTCTGTGCCTGTGCATGCAGGTGCCTGCTGCAGTCAGAAGAGGGCGTCAGAGCCCCTGGAGCTGGAGTTATAGGCAGCTGAGAGCCAATCAGTATGGGTACTAGGAACTGTATACTGGTCCTCTGAGACAGCTGCAGAGGCACTTACCACTGAGACATCTTTTCAACCCCAACCTTTTTCTTGTTGACTTGCAAACTGCATTTTATATATGAAAGGAGCTAGTACTCTCCTGCACAGCTTGATGCCTTTATTGAAACATGATCCACATAATGCACGCCTCACTCACTGAAAATGGTCACTTCAATGGTTTTTAGTATATTCAGAATTGTGCACAGTCTGATTTAGGATACATTTGTCACCCTCTAAAAGCCACTCTGTGCTCCTTCATGCCTACTTCCTGTTCTATTTATCTGCTCATATGATCTACTTCCTGTCTCTGTAGCTCTCCCTAGCTTACACTCATCCTTTTGCCTGGCTTCTTCCACTTCCTGTGATGCTGTTGAGGCTCACGCATGCTGAAGCGAGTGTCCACACTTCACCCTCTCTTGCTGCCAAGGAATATGCACTGTATGCCAACGACGTGACCCAGGGCGCTCTGGGCTGCTCCTCAGTCAGGGTCATCAGAAATAAAGTGCCTGAGCCTACACATGCACATGGAGGATGGTTTTTAAAAGTTGGATTTCTTACCACAGAATTTAAACCGGGGAGGCAGCCCAGAGCTGTGGACCTTGACCAGCCGTGGATTTCCACTAGCTGAGGCCGAGGCATGGCTGACCATCAGAGCCAGTGTTCGCACAGCTCCCCTGCTTGGCTCTGGTGGGCTTTGAGTTTGAGAGGCCTGGACAAAGCTCGGAGTGGGATCCAGCCTGGCAGTGGCGGGATTGTCCGGCAACATGTTAGAGAGGAAGAATCTTGAGACCCACATCCGATTCAGCAAATCAGAACCTGTGTGTGTGTGTGTGTGTGTGTGTGTGTGTGTGTGTTATATGCGTAGCTGTACACATGCATGTACAGGCTAGAGGTCAAACACAAGTTTTCTCTCCACTTTTTTTTTTTTTTTTTTTTGGTTTTTCGAGACAGGGTTTCTCTGTATAGCCCTGGCTGTCCTGGAACTCACTCTGTAGACCAGGCTGGCCTCGAACTCAGAAATCCACCTGCCTCTGCCTCCCAAGTGCTGGGATTACAGGCGTGCGCCACCACCGCCCGGCACTTTTTTTTTTTTTTTAAAGACAGTTTCTCACTGAACCTGGAGCTAACCCTGGGTTGGTCGGCCATCCAGAACGCTCCAGGAGTCCTCCTGCCTTATCGCCCCCGTGCTGGGATTATAGTCAGGTGCCACCCCAGCTAGCTTTTTCTGTGGGTGCAGGATATTAAACGCAGGCCCACATGCTGTGCAGCAAGCACTTTACCCACGGAGCCATTCCCCCAGCCCAGACCTTGCCTTCTGACAACCTCCACCAGGTTCAGAGAGCTTGGGCTGTGGGGTGATCGTTGCCATGGTAACTGCCCGCTTAGGAAACAGGGTATAGAGGTCAAGGACAGAGTCTGAGCTGGGAGGTGGTGGCACACACCTTTAATTCTAGCACTCCGGATGGAGGTAGAGGTAGGCAGATCTCTGAGTTAGAGGCTAGCCTGGCCTAGAGAGCAAGTTCCAGGACAGCCAGGGCTACTCAGAGAGACCCTGTCTCAAAAGAAGCAGACTCTGATCCAAATCCTAGTTCTGTGACCTTGGACGCGGTGAGAGGAAGTGACTCTGTCTGAGAGGGTTTCGGGCCAGTGAGAGGACTCAGTGGGTAAAGGCCCTTGCTTCCAACTCCGATGTCCTGAGTTCAGTCTTCAGGCCCACATGGTAGAGAGAACCAACTTCCACAAGTTGTCCTTTGACCCCCATAGGCATGCTGTGGCATGTATGTACACACACACACACACACACACACACACACCTACAAATAGGTAGGTGTCTCACCACGGGTGGTTTTGAGATTGTCCTTGGCTGGTGGAGGGACAGGGCCTGTCCCCCGCAGGCTGGCTCTGGCATCTGGCTCTGCAGATCTATTCTTTCTCAGAGAGCCCTCACGACCTGGGGCTCGCCTACCAGATCTGAGCCAAAGGACAGAAGTGGGTATCAATTCATCGCAGCACATCTGAGCAAAACATTGTGTCCTAGTCAGGATTTGAAATAAACTGTGAATTTTGGTCTCAGGGTGTCTGATTCAGAATTGGAGGTCATGAGAACCCACAAAAGTAATGAGGTGTAGATTGTAGCCAAAGGGAGGAGCAGGCAGTTGGGTAGGAAATGAATGAGGAGCAGAGTCACAGCTCAAAGTTTTAACATGGTCCTCGTGGAGCCATCTGCCAGAGACCCAGGGTTGGGACGCCTGGCCTCCGATAGGCCCAGATGTCCCATCACGCCAGTGCCACACTGACAGGCCAGGTGCCGACAGCTCCCTGGTGCCTCTGTCCCATAGGACAAGCTCAAATCCTGGCTCCAGGGTCAGATTCCTAAATCACAAGGCAGCTCGACCTGTCGCTACCCAGCGACCCACAACAAGTCCCTTGGTATCTCTCTGGCTGTTTCCTCATCTGGACACCAGATGTTGGTCAAGGGCCAGAGCTGCAGACCTGATGCCCCTGCAGGTGCTTCCCTCAGCCCAGGCACACGGAACACACTCTCGCTCGGTGACTATTGGTGATTACAGCATGCAGAGGGAGGGGCTGAGGCCTGGGCAAAATACGGAGAATACTTCAGAAATGAGATGACAGCTGGGAAGCCAATGTAGTCCTCTATCCCAAGGTGTGCACATAGGGGGACTAGCCAGCCACCAAAGAAAGGGGAGTGAGGTGTCTTCATCTTCTGGAATATTCTTCCAGAAGGACCCCCAACAAAGTCAAAAAAGAAGGCTGTGGAAGCTTGGCCACATGCCGGCCGAGGACAAGGAAGGAGGTAAGAGACCAAGCAGTTACGGGACACTGCCAGGGTCCTGGGCTTTGCTCTCAGGGTTCACAGCCTGTCAGGCCTCTCACCACAGAAGGCTACAGGACAGCTGGTGAAACCGAAGATCCGGGGTAAGGGCAGGATGCCCAAGAACATCCATCTACGAGAGGTGCGCGCAAAGGCAGGTATTCCTGTGCCCTCCTGCAGGGGCAGAGGTGGCTTACAGGGCAAGTTTCAGAAGCAGCAGAGAGAGGGACACAGGCCAGCAGGCGGGCAGCTTCAAGGAGCCACTTCCTGGAAGGCTCTGTCCCGACACTGTTGATAGTGACCAGTGAGGGCAGGGCCCAGAGCCCAGCGAGGAGGCGGTTTAACAGACTGCCTCCCCTTGCCTCCGCCCTGCAGAGGCCTGGACTCTTCCCATAAACGTCAATAGACAGCTCTGCAGGGGCTACCACTTAGCTAAGCCGCTGCCAGGCCCCAGCAGGCTTTCCTGACCCAGGCTGCCTACCCCCTTTACCCCACCCACACCAGGGAATAACATCTGCCAGGAGCTCAGGCGGGGCTCAGTGGGCCCCAGGAGCTGCCCCCTGTGGGGCTGTGAGAGGCAGCCTGGTTTCTGGTGGAGCTAGGTTTGAAAGCCTGGTGACCCTGCAGGTACCCCTGGACACCAGGCTCCTGACAGGAGGCCTCAGCGCTCCATAATTCTGTGGCCATCAGTCACGTAAGGGCAATGCCCCAAGCCACTCCACAGGTGGAAGACGTGACCACAAATCATGTAGCCTCAAGACAGATCTCCATTTTAATGGGTACCTAAGGGGCTGAAGGGCTTAGCCAATTTAGCTCCCCTTCCCAGACACTCCTCCCTGAAAAAGGTATTTAACCTCAGATCCGCCCTGAGAAAATGGGTTTTACTCATCACAACTCTCCGCCGGGACAATAAATGGTTCGAAGTCATGGACTGTCTCTTTTCATTGGGATCCGCTCTGGGGAGCAATGGGACAGGCCTCTGTCTAAAGAGCTGCATCTAATCTCCTGCAGGAGGCCTCTCAGTGCTCCCAGCCATGGCCTCCACTAAGCCAAGCCGCACTCTGGACAAGCCAAGGACTCTCTCCTCCCCCACAGGACCCAGCTGGAGCTCTCATCTTTCCCCTTGGACCTCGAGCTAGATCCAGGCCGCGGGCCCCGACTCTGTTCTCAGCTCTTCCGCGTCTCCCAGCGGCCCCTGGGTGCTCAAGAGCATGAGAACCAGACGCCCTGCCTCCTAGTAGGCCTGGGGACCCCTGAGCCAGCTCTAGCAGTCCACAGGACTTCTGACTGGACTCCCCCAACCCCGGAGTGGGGTCCTGTGGCTTCCCATAGCCCAGCGCCAGCATGGGATAAGTGCAGTCCAGCCCAAGCCCTAGCAGACATGGGACCCCACCATTAACCCACAATCCCGGTATCACAAATGGTCCTAGGTGCTGTAGTAGCCAGGAGATTTGACAGATGGCCCGTGAGGGATCCAGCACAGAACTGGGGAAGGAAGGGCTTTCCAACCTTAAGACTGAGGTTGGAGCAGTAGCAGAAAGGCAACCAGAGAGGCTGTAGGCCACCCTGGGGCGAGATGGGCAAAGCTGGAGGGGAGGGGGGAGGGGGAGGAGCCTCTACCTTGGAATATTCATCCATCAGAATGAGGTTGTGTTGGCCTTCAGGGCTGGGAGGTAGTGAGTCCCCAGTCCCTAACGTCGATGTAAGCAGAGTCTGGGTAAACAACTATCAGGAAGCTTGCCAAGGGGACCTTTGCCCTGTTCAGGAAGTTGCGCCTGGTAACTCTGAGAGTACTTCCAGCAATAGAGTCCTCTGGACTCTGAGGGCTAGTGAAGGCCCCTGAGGCAGATAGGAAGAGAAAGCCACTATCAGATGCTGCCGGGAGCAGAGGCTGGACAGGAATCTCCTGCAGAGGCTGGGCGGTGGTGGCGCACGCCTGTAATCCCAGCACTTGGGAGGCAGAGGCAGGCGGATTTCTGAGTTCGAGGCCAGCCTGGTCTACAGAGTGAGTTCCAGGACAGCCAGGGCTATACAGAGAAACCCTGACTCAGAAAAAAAACAAAAAACAAAAAACAAAACAAAACAAAACAAAAAAAATGGCCTTGCGGAAATGACCTTAAGGAAAGATCAGAGATACGGACCCAAAGCATTTGCAATGATCTTACTGCCACATGATTTAGGACAACGAAGAGCTGGGAATGGGACGAGCCCCAGCAGGTCCCAGGGGATGCATGACAGCCAGCTATTGAGCCAGTTATGAGGAACACCCCAGGAGACAGCTCAGTGGGTAGAGGCACTTGTCACAGAGTCTGATCCCCGGAATCCACATGGCAGAAGGAGAGAACCGATCACAGCAAATCGTGCTCTGACCTCCACGCACGCACTACGTACGGCGCACACTCGTGCACACATACGTCAATGCAATTTTTAAAAAGTTATAATGGATATTGCTAGGTGCTTGGGGGAAGGGAGGACAAGAGGTGGCATACCGTGAAAGGAAAAACACGTGAGAAACAGTCCCAGGGGACAGGCTAGAAGGTTTCAGAATTTGCCTGCCCGGGGTGGGTCTGTGGCTCTGCCCTAATGAATGAATGCATGCTTGCCACACCGATCGACCCCAACTTCAGAGGAAAGCAATGGTGACTACCCGCCCTGTCCACCAGGGGGCGCCTGGGGCTTTCCCCAGGCAGTGGGAACTTTGGAATCAAAGGTGACTTCTTCCACATTAGTCCCCTACCACCACCCCTGCAGGTGTGGACAGTGATCTGCAGAGCTACTTCACCCAGGCAGGAAGTCATCCTTGTCCGGGACCCCCATCTGGAGTCCCTATAGAGTGAGTCTTTCTTGAGTAAGCTTGGTCCCCTCCGGGCCCCTTCTTTGCAGAGGTGTCAGCCATAATAGCCCTTGGTACCTTGGGTGGAGCATGACAAAGATGCTGTTCGCAGGAGCAGGGAGCAGGGTGGCACGCCTATTCTGAGTTCAGGCTGGATACTTTTCTGAATACAGGGTTCTCTAGCTACAGGCCTCACCCCCTCCAGCTGCCTAGGGAGTGATAAAGCCAGGCTTTAAGATGGGCGCAGGGTCTGAGGCTACACTAACCAAATGGTTGAGTCTAGCTGTCTGCCAGGACTTTCTGAACTTCCTCGGGATGTACCAGAACATCACAAAGAACCTATCATGTCAGGGAGGTGAGAATTGAGAAGTGGCTACCGTTGTCACAGGTCTCTCTGGGCCTCAGTTTCCCTGTTTCCAGAATGGTGTAGGTAGACTCTGGGCACTCACCTCTCTGGATGTCCATCATTTCAGTCCCATGCAGCGCCTTGGGCACCCTCCTCACGAAGCCCTGAGTTGGCCCCATGCTCCCAGATGAAACGATCTGGCCAGAGCCAGAGGGACAGGGAGAGGAAATTAAGAACAGATGGGCTTCCAGCCAGCCCCGTCCTGCCCTGTCTGCGTGCTCTCATGCAGTCTGGCTGCTGGAGTGGCCCTGGCCTTGGGGGCACCGGCCATGGGTCTCTGGATCTGACATGGACTCCCTATGGTCAAGCTAAAGAGGCATGGGGGCTGACCACAGACTCACCCAGCCGGTGGCTCTCCCTGGAGGCCAGAACGTCTTACTGCGAGCCCTTCCTCCTGCCCTCCCCACTGCCTCTCCTGAGCCCTTTAGTTCTAAGTAAACAAGCTTTGGGAAACAGATGTGATGTTAGGCCCTGGCTCTTCCAGGCCCTTCTCAGAGCCTGTTTCTTTGTCTGCCCAGTAAGAGAGATGGGTCTCAGGGAGAGACCCTAACCTTCAGTGAGCATTGCCACGAACCAGCAATTGCTAGCTTGCCCTTCCATAGCTCTTTCCCGCAACAAGAAAGCAAAGATGTCACAGGCAGCCCAGGCACCTGCCCAGGGCCCTTCTCCTTGAACCCTACTCGCTGACTCCAGTGTGACCCTTTCCACCCAGTGCCTGGCCTTTCCCCGAAACGGCTAAGAAAACAAGAGAACAATCATGTTCCCAGTAACACAACCCTCTGACCTGCGACCCTAGGCTGACATATCACCATTCATTCATTCAGCTAACTCGTATCGTACACTCACTCTGACCGGATTTGGTGGAAAATTCCAGGAACATGGAAATAAACAAGATGGGGACTGTCCTGCCTTCTCAGGGCACAGTCTGGGGCCTTCTAAAGAAGACCCTTTCTGGGCTCACGGCCCATACCTGGCCACAGCCTCCAAGGTCAAGCCCAAAGATTCTTGTCTGTGGTACAGTCGAACTGTCTGCACGCATTGGTCTCCCTGGCTACCCCGGTGACCATTTCTAACTGGGGCAACACCTCCCTCAAAATCAGCCTTTGATCTTGGTGTCAGAGAAAGAAACTGCAGCTTAGGGCAGAATAAAGAGCCACCCATCTTCACAGGGCCGCGTCTGAGAAGTCTCCACCCAGTGCTCAAACCTGTGCTTCTCCCTCCTCTGTACCTCAGGGCCCCTCCGACTGTCAACCCCTAACTCAGGTCTGCACAGCACACCCATGCAGCCATGAGGCCCCGGGTCATAGCAGCCCACTCCTAGCAACTGCAGGCCTCCAGAAACCCTAGAGGAAGCAGGCTATGGAGGGACAGGTGGGCTGGGGACATGCAGCCTGCAGGATGCTGGGACAGAGGCCACTGAGAGAAGCCCGCCTGGCTTCCTCTGAGCCTCAAGGGCCTCCTTGTCTGAGTTCAACGTCTGCCCATGTCCCCTTGCCAGCCCCCTCCCTTTTCTGGGTTCCTGCCACAGCCCCACATGGGCCCAGAAGGCCCAGCCCCCAGGCACCCCCTCCCACTCCACAAAAATGCCATCCCTAACCCACAACACTAGGGTCTGTAAGAGTCCAGGGAACAATGGAAGCTTTCACAGTGACAGGAAAAGGCCTCAGGAAAACCCTGGGGAGGGGGTTGTGGGGTGAGATAGAGAGAAGATGGAGAGGAGGGGGAGACCCAGGAGAAGCCAGGGAGTAAAGGACATGCCTCCTCAGGGTGACAAGGAAGGATTCAACAATGGGTGACATCAACCAAGAGGGAAGAGGACACACGTTGGAAATGATGAACCCCAAAAGAGACACCACAAGGCTCCCCAGGACCCAGAGGTTCAGAGAACCCTGCCCCCACCCCAGTGCACCACATGCCTTTAGGCTGTGTCATGAACCGTAGAAGCAAACCTCGCTCTCCAAATCCCACACCAGGCTGTTGGAAGTAATCTTGGGCAAAACTCTTTGGAAAAGCCAGGACTTCCAACCATGTGCACAGCCACTCCCTGGCTATCTGTTTCCTGCCTCTGGCTTCCCTCCAGTGGCCGCAGGGATAGGATCGGGGCTGAGGGCAGGGAGGGGAAGGGGGCCTTTGTGGAGGGGCGGAATGGCGGGCATTGAAAAAGATTCAAGCTTCCTCCCTGCTGTGACTTCAGGCTTGGGCTGCAGGAGGGAGGGGTGGAGGGAAGATTTGCAGCCACCCTGTAGCTTGCTGGTGACTGTGGGCCACTTCCCGTGACAGTCCAGAACACCTTGTGTTCTTGTGCAGTCCCCCAACAAGCACTTCAGTGGCCACTCCAGACTTGAGGTGCCCAGAACTGCAGGGCAGGGAAGACACATGTGCACTTGACAATTGGGCCCCTTTCCGTCTGGCCCCGGCTGCCCTAACCTTAACCCTTCTTAACTCTTTCGGTAAACTCAGACTCAGAATTTAAAAACAAAGCTCAACTTCTTGCCAAAAACAGTACCCACCATCCTACCCTGCTCCTTTAGTACCCTGGAGCGCTAAGGCTTTTCCAACACAGCTCAAAGGCCGCCCCTCCCAGTCTCCCCGGGGTTAATTGGTCTCCAAGTATTCTGACTCCGTTGTTCCCTGTTAGTGGCTAGCTGAGAACCTTCTTCTTTTAGAGGAGGCTGGACTTCACGGGACTGTGCGGTCTGGGTCATGTCCTTCCCTAAACCCAGCACCAGCGTGCCAAACTCAGAGTTCATCTTGGTGTTTACAGACATTTTGCAAACTTTCCTGGCTCACCATAGTGTGTGTGTGTGTGTGTGTGTGTGTGTGTGTGTGTGTCCAATGCAAGGGCCATCCCGCTTTTCCTAGGAGTGGCTGGAGAGGCACTGGACATGAGATTTCGAGCAGAAATATAAAGGGTACAGGTCTCTCAGATGGGAGACGTGGAGAGAGGTACTGCCCACCCCTAAGACGACTCTCCTTGGCTACTGTGCACCGGATGAGGTCTTCCCTGGAAAAGCCTGCCCACCAGGCTGAAGGGAGGCTCTGCCCAGTCCTAGGGACAGCAGGTGACTGTGTATGAGGTGGACAGGCTCAGGCTGCAGTGAGACTGGGTGTGAGGGCCACAGCTATGAGAGGAGGGGACAGTGAGCTCAGCTCAAAATAGCAATGGGGGAAGGGTGTGGGGTGGCCAAGTGCCAAAAAAGAGATCCACTCCACCCTGGACGGGGGACGCTGAAGTCAGCTGTTTGGGGCAACTCCGCCAGGAGCCAGAGGCTGGGCCTTCCTCGGCTGCTGGCTGCCTGGCTTGCCTTTCCGTCCTTAGTTCTAGACTCACTTCAGTCCCTTCCTCCTCCCCTGGACAGCTGACAGAAGCAAGCCTTCAGACACATGCCTATGAGCACCGGAGTTCTGAGCCCACAGGAGACCCTAGAGTCACTGGCACCGATTGTACCCAGTCCAGCTGAGGCCAGCTACGCACTAGAGTTGTGATTGTACAGTAACTGCTACCAGGTGTGGAAACAAAGGCCCAGAGAGGTTAAGTCATCTGTCTAAGGTCACTAAGTAAAGGAGAGGCTGGCCTTCAACCCTAGACCTCTGACTATTGTCTGATTCTGTCACTGGGGTCTGAGGCCCAGCTGTGGCTACCCAAATGGGCAGGGCAGGGGTTAAGAGGCCCCCGTGGCCAGGTCTAGCATCCGCAGCTCTTCCGATGATTGCCTGGCATCGGCTGGTGTTGGAAATGAGAGAGGTGGGTGTGAGGTGCCACTGTGTGGGCAGAACACCTCAGAGTGTCCCGCCTCTTCAGAGAGAGCGCCCCGCAGGCGAAGAACCTCTAGCCTGTCTCCTGCCCAGGAAGCCACAGCAGGAAGCATGGCCGCCAATCCCATCTGCATCCTGCGTCTGTATCTGAGGGCTGGACCACGGCTGCAGGGCTCGCCCTTCCCCACTGTCCCCCAGAGCCTCGTGTTTGCTCTGCAGGCCAAAGGATGGCACACTCCACAGCTTCCTGCTCCGGGGGCAGCTTCTCCCCAGCAGCTGGCCCCTAACTCCTACAGATGAGGATTCCAAGGCACAGAGAGGGTGGCGGGTCACTCCAGGTCACACAGCCAGGAGGCAGCAGAGCTGGCGTCCAAGCCCAGGGTGGACATCACTCATTATTTTCAGTGCTTCCTTTCCGGCCTCATTTCCAGCCGGCCCCCTTGCCCTTGTCTATGGGCAGCCTCACCTACAAGAATCCAGAGGAGGAAGGAGAGGAAGCCATTGCAGAAGTCAGTCAGGTCAGGGCTGGTTAGCGACTGGTCATGCTTGTCGTCAGTGCCCGCCCCAGTCCTATGGCCTGGGATATTGTGTCACGTTAGTCACATCCTAGGGATGCCATGCTTTCTTCTAGAAGCTTCCCCGACAGCCTTCTGCACCCAGAGCCCTCAGGTCTCACCTCATTCAGCTCCAGAACTCACTGGAGGCTGCTGAGTGACAGGGGACACCGGCTCTGGCGCACAGCTCCTTCGCGGTGCTGACAGACAGAGCCGCCCTCACACGGTGTCTGTCCCCAAGACCTGTAACTTCGGAGCTGGTGTCTCCCTGGGGCATGGCCACCCTGCCACACACGGAGGTGAGTGTTTAAACCCCTTTCCCCCACCTCTCGTCTCCCCAAAGCCACACAGCTTTGAAGTCAGCTCTCATCTTTCTGACCCCAGGGCCTCGGAATCTGGAGGATTATATTTTCCATGCCTGAGCTGTACTGAGGTGGCGGTAGGTAACAGTGCAGACCCCAAATCCCTGAATCTTCATCTTCTATTCATCCCGGAGGTGGGGGGAGAGGGCTGCCGCAAGGCTGAGGCCCCGCTTTGAGAAGGGTCTGGAGCACCATGATGCTACCCTGGGTGACCATTTTATAGCACAGGATATAAGGCTCAGAGAAGGCAAGCACTCTCCTTAAGCCACACAGGAAGTCAAGAGCGAGAGCCAGAAATGCAGCCTGGGTTCCTTGGCCCAGGAGCTGGGCAGGTTGCAGGCTCGAAGGTGTCAGCCTGAGGTTGGCTGGCTGGCCCAGCAATGTAGGACAGGACTGGCAGGGGTGGCGAGTCGGGGAAGGAGGGCTGGCTCCTTGGCCAAGCCCCAAACCTGCGAGTCCGCAGCATCTGGAAACCATCACAGGAACAATGATTGCAGTGCAGACCTGGCTGCTTGAGTCTGCTCTGCGGCGGTCTGTTCAGAGAGCAGCGGAATGGGACGGCCACACCTCCTGCCCCCACCTCCCCACCAGTGTTTGCCTTGGCACCGGCACACGGGGCTCCCAACGGGCCCAGCTGTCGGGAGCTGTCAGCCCCGAGCTGTAGACATGGAGGCTGACGACCAGAGCGGGCGCCCCAGAGCCTGGACAGAAGCCAGGCGACCCCGGCTCAACTCTCCACCCTGCCTGTGAGATCAATGGCTTGTGACTTAGCTTTCCCCCCGGCCTCAGTTTCCCTGCAGGGTCTGTCGAAGCGGGCCTGGCTGCTTCCTGTGTAGTGGCATGTGTCTGACTAGCAAACTGTCCCCAGGTCGTCTTTGATAGGTCAGTGGTGGGCGAAGGGAGCACCTGGAAAATGCTAGGCTACATCCAGTCAGTGACTGGCTGTTTTCCCTGCCTGCCTGTGGGACTGACTCTGTTCATACTCTCAACCAGAACGTGATAGGCAGCACTATATCTGAGGCTCCAGAATAGGACACGCCCACAACCTGCTGAACTTACAGCCCGGGGACAGGGACACACAGCAAGTATCTTACTGGAATAATTCTGACCACTGGGAAGGAATAGGGTGGCCAACGGGAATCTGACTTACTCTGAGTGGAAGCCACACTGTAGGGTATCTAGGGTGGTTGAGACCCTTCCTAGAATCTGAAATTTCATGATTCCATCTGCTTATAGGTAGATCCTTCCTGACCCCTCCCCCGCCCGCACACTCACCACGGTGCTCTGTGGTCCGGGGCTCAGTTTTCCCATCTGTCAGCAAGTGGGAGTGGGGGGCTGTGTGGGGGTCAGGAAGGTCACTCTGCACCTGGGTGTTTACCCCAGGTGCTTTCCACCAGGGATTTGCCTAAGATTTGCAGCTGCCCCTGAACATGGAAGGCAAATACAACAGGATGCCGATGAAGATCTTTCTAGAAAAAAAAATGTCCACCTATAGACAGCACTCAGGATTAAGAAGCAGATGGTATGAGTGATGGGTGGCCCCGACCATGGCTTCTTTCCTCCTCTTCCTGGCCTCATTCCAGCTAGCTCTTCCGATGCCTCATGGATGTCATGCCTTCAAAGCATGACCCCAGCTACATATATGCCTTAGAGCCATGACTCTTCCTCCAGGAAGCCCTCCTATCCAGCTCTCAGGATGCACACCCCTTCCCCTACGGGCTCCTCCAGCCCCTGCACCTGTGCCTGTCTGTAGGCAGTATGCTTAGGATTCTGTACCTCTCCCTCTTCGGGGACAGCATGGGTCCAGCGCAAAGCGGCCAGCACCAGCGCAAACTGGCCACAGGCATCTGCCATCCCCTAAGCTGAGAAGCCAGAGGAGAGAGGGCTGGGGGCAGGGTGGCACGGAAGGGGGCAGTAGCGGCCTGGCAACTTCCTGGACAAGCATGCTGGCCGATGTTCCTAGTTCTCAGTGTGGCTATTGTCCCTGCTGGCCCAGAGAATTGGCTCAATGGGGCCTCTGTCCCTTCCCAAGCAGGCTGTCCTGGCTGGCTTGGTGGCATCCCACCAGGCAGCTGGGAGGCGAGATCCGACACTTCCTGTCCCCACTGCACATGTTGGGATGGTGGGGGGAGGGGACTCTCAGACAAGTACTCATCTGTGTTCCCTAGAGAAGAGCTGCCCAGCTCGAGGCAGAGGGACAGAGGGAAGGGACAGTGGCATTGAAGACATTCTTAAAACCGGGGACCTCAGCCTGTCCCCAGCAGCCTGAGTGCCCTCTGAGCTGGAGCCATCAGGCTAAGAACCTCCTGCCTGGACGTCCTTGGGGCCTTTGGGCCTTTGCTCTTCCCTCTGCCAGGAACGATCTTGCCCTAGGACATCAAACATTTCCTCCCTGATTCATTTGTCTCTAATCAAGTTGTCATGTCCACAGAGAGGCGGTCCCTGACGGCCCTGTTTGAGCTATGACTTATACCACAGTGCCTCTATTTCTCTGCTGTCACCACAGCAGGCATGTGAACTGATTTCCTTGTCGTCGTCCCCCCCCCCCGGCCCCCCCCTCCGCTCAGTGTGGTCCATGCCATGCACACAGTAGGAGCTTAATCAATACACAGCGAACGAACAGAAGAGAAACCAGTTGAGCATTGACTTGCCCATCGCAGAGCATGCTGAGAAGACCAGGGTTGGTAAGGAGGTGTCAAGGAGTGTGGGGACCGCCGGGGAAGTCACAGTGAGGAGGAGTCACTGCACTTGGAGCAGAGCTGGGCACTGGAGAGCTTGAAAGTGAGGGCCTTGGAGGGGCGGAGCCCAGGCCTCAGGGGTCCCGGGACTCCATCCCAAGGCTGAATTTTAGCCCAGGAGCCATGGCAAAACACGGTTTAGGATTGGTATGGACAAGTCCCTGTGACCTTCTGAAATCTCTCCGGACACATGTGGCAGATGGAGGGTGACAGGGAGGGACTGTGAGGCCCAGGAAATCTGAAGCAGCATTCTGCAGGCGAGTTTCTCTGAGCCAGTGACGTGGGCGGAGCCTGACCGCGGCTGTGTCTATCCAGTAGAGATGGAGATGGAGGAGATCTGGCCAGGTCCAGAGCAGGACAAAGCACGTGGGACAGCCACATGGTGACATGAGGCCGCAGGCGTGAGCACTGGGAAAGGGTCCACCAGGAAGCTGTTCTGGGGGCGGGGCTGAGCATTCTGGTACTATTCTGTAATCACGCAGATGCAGGCAGAGCCTGTCCCCAGGAGGTGAGCTAGAAGGGCACTCAGAGCACCTTAAGGCAGACCTCAAAGTTCCAAGCAGCCTGCTCCGCCACAGAGCGATTCCTTGGGGCCAGAGGAGTGTGAATGAGAAAGAGGCTGAGCCCACCAGAAGCAGCTCAGCCAGGGCAAGAGATACCTGAGTCAGAAGGAGAGAACGCCCAAGGTTCCAGCCATCGGGCACCTAGTGGACACGAGGCACAGATGCCCCCCAGGAAACACCGCCTCCCACTGGCCTTCCACGCAGCCGCGGATGCTCCAGGCAGAGGCTTCCAGCGGCACCCAACCCTGACCAGCAGGATGGCGCTCAGGCATTCAGTGCTGCGGAGCGTGTGAGAAAGGGAGACTGCGGGCCTCACCTGCACGGCCCAGAGTCCTGCTTTGATGGGGCTTCCTCTCGGGGGCTCTGTCACAGTGTCTGAGGCCCGCTGCCACGCTCCCAGGAAGGCCTCCTGAGTTCTGTGCTTGCCTACTGCTCCAGCTGAGGCAGAGGCGTTAGGTAAGTCCCCAGTAGCTCTCTCGTCCCCAGTGTCCCTGCAACCTGCCCACATGTGCCATGTGAGGACCTCACTGTCTGTCCCGTCTTGACTGTGTTCCCAGTGGCTTAAAAACCAAGAATCCTGGGAGCTGGGATGCCATCTAGGGACGGGGAGAAGGTAGGCGGCTGGTGCTCCAGCTCTGTCCGCATAGGCCCTGAACCAATGTGCAGGCCGGCCCGGGCCGCACAGAGCGTAGGGAGTAAAGCATGAGAGAGTTTGTCCCTCACACCTCGGGATGACCTGGATCCTCCTGTAAATGACAGTGGCTGAGAGTGGCCCAGAGAAGAGCAGCAGGGCTGGAGAGATGGCTCAGTGGTTAAGAGCACTGGCTGCTCCTGCAGAGGGCCTGAGTTCAATTCCCAGCACCCACATGGGGTTTCTCACAACCGTCTGTAATGGGTCTGACACCTTCTGCTGGCGTGCAGGTGTGCATGCAGACAGGGCACTCAGACAACTGCGCATGTGCAAGAGGAGTTGGTGAAGCTTCCCCTAACCTTCGGCTCCTGGAGAGAGAGAGAGGCACACAGCGCAGGCGTGATACACACAGGCCTGGCGTGAAGGGCATGCCCTGCCTCCGGAGCTCTGCGCACATGCGCATCTCCACAGCTAAGGCGGGCTGGGAGTGGTGCGTAGCCGAGGCAGCTCTGGATTTCTTTAAAAATGACCAAAAAGAAAAAGAAAGGAAAGAAAAACTTTGTGGCAAAGAAGGGGGAAAACCCACAATTCTTCCATTTCGCCCGGAAAGAAACAAGCCATCTGTCCCTGCCATGGGTCGTCTGTGGCCCCACAGAGAGGTGGCCAGGACCCGTCAGGTGGCTTGCAACCTCTCATCCAGTGATAGCAAATGAAAACAGAGCTCTTCGTGCACAAGAGACCTGGGTTTGGCCTCCAGCGCCACCGAGCAACGGCAGGAATAGAGAGGGATGCCTGCCTCTCTCTCTGCGTCTTAGTTGGCATCAACCCGAGATCCGAGTAGGGAGGACAGCGATTGGCTGGTTGGAGGCAAATGCTTGGCCCACGGTTGGAATTTCATTTAGAGTAGCCATCATCACCATTATGGTTCCCACCACCCCCATCATCACCATCGCCACCACCATCGACAGCATCACAGTCACCATTATCACTACTGGCATCACTGCCATCACTGCCAGCACCGACATCACCGCCACTGTTATTACCACCGCCACCATCGATGGCGTCGCCAACACCCTCTTTACCACTACTGCCTCATCGCTATCTTTATCATCGGCGTGACCGTCACGGCCATCGTCACCACCACCACCACCATCACCACCGCCGTTCTCACATTACATTTTCCGAAAAGCATAATTTCACTCCTAAAGTGGCTATAAGGGTGGCCGCCCAGTCTCCTCCAGCCAACACAAGCTCTCTCTCTACAAGGCAGGCTTGGTGCCAAGACTGATAAGCTGACGGGCGCGCGGGCAGCCTCTGCCCCTTCTCGGTGTGCCAGGTTTGTCCTCCCAGGATCTTGCAGACTCTTCATGGCCCTTCTGTCAGCCATGCCCCGCTGTCCCTCAGCGTGGAAGAAACAAGAGAGGTGCGGGGGCATGTGTCACACAGAGAGGGACACAGGCACGACGCTTTGCAGCTCACCTTCTGTCATGGCTCCAGGGTTGACACTCCAGCTTAGCTGAGGTGGGGGGTGGAGCAGATAGGGTGGGACACCAGTCCTTGGGTATGACTACATGGTCTAGCTGGCTTGAAAATGGCCTAGGTTTAGAGTCACATGGGGCTGAGGGCCCTCCTAGGCTTGGTGAAGTCGCTAGGCTATAGACGGTAAACTATATATATTCCTGGGGGTGTGTGGGGGGGCTAGGATGCTTTCTGTTACCTTAGAGGGACCGAAGGTCATTTGGGTCCGATACAGCCGGGATGGTTCTGTATACAAAGCCGGCCCAGGCCGGGCTAACTGGAAAGGCCCATGTAGTAACAGCTGCAAGACAGGGCACCGTTCTTACCTCCTCTTAGGTCTCTGTTCTCCCCCTGGGCTTGGGGTGTGGTTGTCAGCACAGAGTTTGCGGGGTCTTTATGTAATAGCCCCTCATGCTGCAATCCAATCTGCTACTCTGGGCACCAAGAGCTCTGCTGTGAGATGCACCGATACAAAGTACAACCAAGAGATGCTTCCCCGTGTCTAGACTGTCTAGACGGCTGTCCCTGCTGTGTGGTCGAAGGTGCCTTTTGTCTCCCCTAGCTTTGACTCCTCTGCTGTAGTGTTGGGGGCAGAGCCAGGAGTTCTACAGGGTTCTGCTCTCCCCGTTTTACTGTCCCCAATTCTTACAGCTCACTATGTCATCTCAGGAAGACAAAGGCCAGACCCCTGGCTCCAGCAGCCGTTGGCTGGACAGACGGGCAGACCACGGCAGAGGTGCTGAGTGGAGACTGTGCCAGAGCCAGGCCTACCACAGCACCATGGCTTAGATTCTAGAGCTGGGGAAGGTAATGGCGCACTCTGCTCAGGCGAGAGGCTTCCTCCCCAGAATGGGCGCCCGTGAGAACGCAGACACCTGCGTGAGGCTCAGAGTGATGAACTCAGCTGTGGACGGATCAGAGCGTCTCAGATCTGAAACCACACAGCCCACCACAGCCCACGAGCCAGAGCCAGCTGGAAGGAAGCCTGTTTCTAAGTCACAAGCCGCTCTATGGCCGCTCAGACCAAGAATCTGGGATGACATCCAGGCGTGAGGAAGCAGAAGCCGTGGAACTTCCTGCGCCCTGGAACCTTAGGAGGACGGGAGCTTGCTCGCCTGGAGGTCCTCCATGACAGGTCGCACCGGGTACCGTATTTTGCCCAGCTGTCTGTCACCATCATTTGAACATGCAGACAAGTCTGTGTCCCAGCCTGCTCTAGTCAACACCTGCAGCACCCCCAGATAAACAAGACAAAACATCCCAGGCACTTCTAAGGGGAAGTCCCAGGGGAGCGTCATTGAATTATAGGGAAACAGAGACTACAAGCAACTAGCCCGAGGACACACAGAAGTCTCAACACCAGGCTCAAGTCCCCTAAGTCTCTCCTTGTACCCTCTTTAGACCCTTCTGGCTTCAGGGATTCAGTTGCCTGGATGGGGATGGGGAGAGAACGAGAGAGAGAGAGAGAGAGAGAGAGAGAGAGAGAGAGAGAGAGAGAGAGAACCTATCAAACGAGGGTAACCAGGATCCTCAATGCCAATCCTTACTCCCAGGAGGCCTGTTATGAAGAAAGGCTTTGGAGACAGCAGTAAAAATCCAGGACCTCTGCTGTGACCGTCTGGGTCTAGCTGTGGACTTAGACAAATGATGTGGCCTCTCTTGTCTAGAGCTCTGAGTATGTCCAGCCTGCAGCCAGTGAGGTGCACACCCCATATCAACACAAAACTGTTAATTTACTTTGTGTATGTGTGTATGTGTGTGTGTGAGTGTGTGTGAGTGTGAGTGTGTGTGAGAATGTGTGTGTGAGTGTATGAGTGTGTGTGTGTGTGAGTGTGAGTGTGTGTGTGTTTATATTTACAACTCTCTCTTTAGACCCGTGCAGAGTTCAGCACGGCCTTTGTACATGACAGTGTTAGGTCACAATGATAAAGAACTGTCTCGGAGTGGGAGGCTGGACAGAGACTGCCTCCCCCTCCCCCTCCCCTGCCCCTCCCCCTCTCCCTGGTCTGCTGGGGACCTCACACAGCAGCCCATCCATTTGGGGGGGGGAATGGAGGTCCTCGGGGTGTCTCTCTCGGTGTGTTCCTGACCGGTTAGAAAGCCATGTCATCCGCCTAACCCAAACACTCCAGCTGTGATTTGGCCCTTTTGCCGTGTCCCGGTATGGATAGTGATTGACTGGGCATAAATAAACGCCTTTGGTTTGCTTAGAGGAAGCCCGGGCTTCCTGCACCCAGCTGAGGGGGCGACTCTGTCTGCCCCGTCCCAGCCCTGACAGGCCCTGCTGACACCCAAGCCAGTCAGAGAAGCCTCACCACGGCTCGGCCCTTTCCTCCATTTCACCCAGTGTCCCTGGATCCTACGAGGACGAGCAAGGTAGTTTCCTGAACTGGGTGGGAATTCCTAGGCAAGGTCCCATCAGGCCCATGCTGCAGACTCCAGGGCAAGGAGAGTTGGGGTCACTGCGCTGTGGGACAGTGGCTCCTAAACTCGGTGTGGGCAGGGGTGAGCCAGAGGCTAGAGATCACATCCACCTGTGCTGCCTGAAACTGATCCTGTATCGGGGTGGTGGTGGCGCACGCCTTTAATCCCAACACTTGGGAGGCAGAGGCAGGCGGATTTCTGAGTTCGAGGCCAGCCTGGTCTACAGAGTGAGTTCCAGGACAGCCAGGGCTACACAGAGAAACCCTGTCTCGAAAAAACCAAATCCAAAGAACCAAAAAAGAAAGAAAAAAGAAAAAAAGAAAAGAAAAAGAAGCTGATCCTGTGCTAGGCAGGAGTTCTGCCACTGAGCCACACCCTCAATCCCAGCTTGCATTTCTGAGCCTCTCAAAGCAGCACCTGGCTCAAGGACCACACTCCAGGCTAGCCTTCTGATGGCCAGAAACAGTCGCTCCTTTTTAGGGCCTTTAATTTTGCTTATCTGGATTTCCTTTCATCTGTAACTGTCAGCTCAGAAGACTCTCACAAAAGCCCCAAGGGATGGGCTGGATGTGTGTTCATGGACCCACTATACAGAAGGGAAAACTGAGGTGTGACAAGGGCATGAGACTTCCTCAGGGTCACCGAATTGACTATCCTGCCTCTAAACTCCCTTGAAGCTAATCAGAACCAGACCCGGGGCAATAAGCAGCCCCTACCTAGCAACCAACTTCCTGTCTCGCCCTCAGCTCAGCAGAGCCTGAGGCCTCCTCGCTCTCCAGCTCATCCTAGAGGACCTGCCGGACCTTCTGGAGCTCAGCGAGTAGCTGAAGGAATCAGGAACCAGCCCAGCCATAAGGCCAGGTTCCCACAGGCATGGGAGAGCTGGGGAGGAGTCCCAAGGGAGGCAGGCTCAAGTTAGGCTCTGAGGGGACCAGGAGGGAGGCAGCTAAGTTAAGGCAAGATGGGGTGCAGCACGAGGCAGGGCTTAGCGGCCTGGGAAACACCAAGTGTGCGCATGCGAGTATGTATTTGTGCAAGTGTGTGTGTGTGTGTGTATGCACATGTGTGTGCATGTTTATGTGCGCATGTATGTGCATGTGTGTGTGCATATGCATATGTGTATACATGCATGTGTCCCCAAGAATATAGGCTCAACAGCCATTGGAGGCAATGGAAAGGTAAGGGGAGGGTCCAGTGTCTGCTCTATCTCAGGAGTCTCGCTCTAGTCCCAGCCTCAGTTTACCAGTGAAGGTGGGTGAGACTCCGGGGCCAACGGCCTCAAGAGCAACAGCAAAGCTTATGCAAGCAGCTGCTCACCAAGTGCTAGGGGAGGCCAAGGAAGGGAGAGGCAGTGTGGCCCACATACCCCACTGCACCCTGCAAGGCAAGAGAACCCATTCCCAGCCAAGGCTGTGCAGTGGACAAGCGCGAAGCTAAAGTCTGAGTCCAGCTCTGGAAGGCTCTGTGAGAACCCTGGGCCTTCAAAGCCTTGCACAGTCCCAAGATAAACACAAGCCTTGTGAAGAGCTCAAGCCCCTGCCTCTCTGCCTGTTCTGTGCTGGATCACTCACAGCCTCCCGTGTGCTGCTGCCGCAGCCACGCAGCCATTCAGCCACGCAGCCACGGGGTGGCCCCAGCCTGAGCCTGAGCTAAACCGTTTGGTGGAACCTCCAGGCTCTGTTACTGAACCTCTTTAGAACGCCAGCTCGTGTCAGACCCCTTATGATGGTGATGATGCGCTGACCAACACAGGTCAGTGTGCTTTCTTTCCACACTCAGTTCTCCAGGCCCTGCAAGTTGCTCAAGGCTGAGGGATGAGGCCTTCTTTGCCAGGCTCTGCCCTCACGCCCCCATCTCTCAGGATCTAGGAGATAAAGCCCTCCACTGATCATGGAGACACTGGGGGCTCCTTTTTGTCCTGTTTGGTACTTAAAAAGAGAACCATCCGCTGAGGATGTGAAACCGGGTCCACAGCTAGCTCCTTCCGGTCACGTGCCCTGCACCACACCCCTCTTTCTCCACTCATGCCACCTCTACAGCTGTCCCCTCATGTCTGTGCTTGGTAGGGGGAGGACCTGGCAAGCCCATCCCTCCATGGGAACTGACAGCTGTGCTCCCCTGCAGCGTCCCCTGGAGCACCACCCCGGGCAGAACAGATCCCCTGAGCCTCTTTCAGAAAGTTCCCCGTGTTCCTGGAACTGTCCCCTGCTCCTCCGGAGCCCCTGGGGAAACAGCCTTGTCACCTAGCCCCCTCAGCTCATCCCTGAAATAGCCCCCTCCGTGGACAGAGGGTAAAAGAGGCGTCCCAGAGCCCTCTGGGAGACCCCACAGCTCTGAGGCACACTCCAGACTTTTGGGACCACCCCAAACCAGTTTGAGAGAGCTGACCTGCAGCCTAAAAATAACCGCATCCACTAACGGACTTAGTGTAAGCGCTCAGAGCGTGTGGGGAGAGCTTCAGATAAACAGCGGCTCCCGGCATGCTTCGAGGCAGGCCTTTTCAGTATCCTTACTAGAAATCGGAGGAAACGAGACCTGGAAAGACAGGCTCACTTTCCCAGAGGCTCACAGCTGGAAAGAGGCCACAATGGCCTGGTGTGAGGCAGCAGGGGGCTCTCAGAGAGGAGGGGCGGAGGGAGGAAACTAAGGCCAGGATACAACATGAGTCCCGTCACCTCCCAACACCAGGACCCACGAGACTGGGCCAAGCAGCAGTCACAGGCCCCCAGTCATGTTCCCGAGGACATTCTCTGGGCACCCGTGGCATTCCAGGACTGTGCCAAGTGGTAGAGCAGCACAGCTCAGGGCCCCACAGACGGCTACCCTTGTGTCCAGGGGAGTCATTCCACCTGCCCCCTGCCCCCAGCCCAGGATCCCTCCTGGGAATCACAGAATGATGCTGTAAGCCTCCCTATCCCCTCTCCCTTCCTCCTATCTGCTCCCCTCCTCCTTCCTCCTCCTCCGCCTCCTCCACCTCCTTCCTCCCTTCCCTTCTGGCTACCACTCCACAGATTGTTACTTAAATCGATCTTAGCTCAGGTTCTGTGGGAACACCTCGGTTTCCCCACCAGCTCACCAGTGCTCCTTCCTTTCTGCTTTCTGTTGCTATAATAAAATACCCGAAGCTCATGCTTTCCAAAGAGAATGGATTTGTGTAACTCACAGTTTGGGCTAAAAGTCCTAACATGAAGTCCCTTGAAGCTCCCATGGAGAAGGCCACCAAGGCTAGAAAAACTAAGAGGTCACCTGACAAAGGAAGAAGCTTGCGTTCTCATAACAACACAACCAGGGTCCTAGAAGAGTTCCCTCCTTTCCTTCCAATGACTTAACCACCTCCCACGAGGCCCCGCCTCTTAAAGGCACACCGCCTCTCACGTCATCCATCAACCCTGTGGGAACCAAGCTTCCCACACGTGAGCCCTTGAGAAGCACACTCAAACCAAGTCCAAGCCACAGCAGCTCTGGCCTGAGCGGAGGCTTTAAACATTTCAGCCCGAGAGCTTTCCCTAGTCTGTCCCTTCCCATGGGAGGTGCTCACAAGCAGAGGGAAGGGCCTGGCCGGCTCGGTGAGCAGGATAACCCCCTTCAGCTCTCCATGTCGCAAAGCTTGGCAGCTCTAAGGAACTTCCAGACCCTAGCCTGAGTTCTTTAGGGGAAGCCCCACAGATGCATGGTCCCCTGGGCAGTTCCACCCACTCAGACCCCAGAGAAGAACAAACCTGCTGTGAGGTCAGGACTGGAATGAGGGTCTTGGCAAGGCAGGCTGGGGTCGACTTCGGCCGTCAGCTCTGCTTATCGCCTTCGAACACCCAAGCCCTCGGGGACTGGCGCCTCTGGCCTGTGGTAGGAGGCAGGGCTGGGGTCCAAGGGCAGCCCAGGCAGGGTAGGCAGGCGGCCAATGGCCTCCCCAGCAAGACTCTGAAACTATTTACATCCTAGGATTTCAGCTGTTCTGGGATCTGAGGCTCTCTGCTCTATTTTCCCTTTTTCTTTTGCAATCTCCAAGAAACCCGAGCTGCCAGCTGGGTGGGGGTGACAGTTTTGCTCCGTCTGACATCTGGATCACATTAGGCGGCGGGCGCGCTGACTCAGGCCCGTGCTCCCCGGGGCTCCAGCCCTCCGCTGGACATGGAGGCACAGGTGACAACCGCACCCCCCCACACACACCTCCCTCAAGACCAGGACCACTACTCATCAAGAAAGCACTGGGAGTGAGGGAGGTTCAAGGCTTGATGGACGGACAGACAGACGGGTAGCTGCCAAGCTTGGGATGCTGGGAAGAGGGAGGTCCTAGAGAAAGGACTCCGGGTCCTTGCACAGAAGTGCAAGGTCAAGTTGCAGATGTGGAAAAGTAGCCCAGACAGGTTAGGCAACTTCTCCAGTGTTGCACAGCAGAGCAACACACAGAACAAGGACTTGAACTTGACCTTGTGGCTTATGCATTCAAGGCGGCATCAGGATCCTTCCTGGTGGCATGCGGACCCTGTGTGAACTTTCCTGAAATCAGCAAAACCATCCGATTACAAGCAGCCACCAGTTCCTCTTAGGGCTACCTGATGACTTTTATGCCCATAGGCCTTTTTCTTTTATGTGGCCCTTCCTTTATAAGTTACTAAAAATTATATTTTCTAACTGTGTTAGTGTGGATATGGAGACTAGGTTCTAATTACATGTTGGTGATGATGGTGGGGGTTGGGTTGGTGGGGGTAGGGTGGTGGAGTGGTGGTGGTGGTGATGGTGGTGGTGGTGGGGGATGGTGATGTTTACTTCCTTAAGACCCTTCATGGTCTTAAAACACGTAAAGTAGAACCATTTCTGTGGACATCTAAAAAGACCATGGGCAGCCTTGATGCTGTCTGTGCTGTGGTGCAGTCGCCAGGAGGGGACTCTTGGCTGTTCTTCAAGTGTAATGTTTCCTGATTTGGGCTTTCATTTTTTCCTCTGTGTTGCAATGTTCTGAGCCTCTGAGCTCCACCCGGCCCCCAACCTGCCCTCGGAGTGATCTTTTAAACTGTTAGCGTGAGCCTGTTACCTAAACCCAGATGGCTTCCCTGCCCTCAACACTAAGCTCAGGGTTACAGCTTGGCATGCAAGCCTCCACCACCTGCTCCGACCACACCTCCCGCCTCTCCTCCAGGAGTTCCAGCTGTGAACAAGGGCACGCAGTACCCAGAGAGGCCTGGGATGCCTTCCCTCCCTGGTCTGGCTCCTCCCCCTGAAACCTCCCACAGTGCCCCAGGACACTGAGAGAGAGTGGGACAAACTCTCGAGCCACCACCCGGGCTGTGCCCCTATTCTAGAAGCATATCTGTAACCAAGAGACACTTAGAGAGGTCTTCCTAGCCCTGACTCCAAACACACGAGCCAAGCTGGAAAGACTGGGGGATTGGTGGCTCCGATCCTCAGGGTCCTGCCCCATTAGGCTGCAGAAGACATCAACACCTCGAGCCCAGGTGGCCCTGCAGGAGCCAGCAGGTACTGCCTACGCCTCCCTGCACACAACAGGTGTCTATTGCCACCAGAGTTGAGAGGCCAATGCTACCCTGACCACTCAGATTTACCAGGCAGCAGATCCCTGAGGCTGGGCCATTTCACGTCATGACCAACGTGGTCAGGATGGGCAGGTGTGGCTTCTTGACTTCTATTTCCAACAGTCCCTCTTTTTAAAACAAAATAAGACCTCTGATCTTAAAGGCAGTAGATCTAGGACATAAACAAAAACTCCTGGGCCCTAGACTCAGAGGACCTGAGTGCTAAGCATTGAGAGTCACCAGCTGTGTGACCACGGGCAAGCCACTTAACTTCCCTGGGCCTCGGTGTTGTGAGAAGGAACCCGAGGGTCTTTATCATATGTGCTGAGAAGGTGAGAGGCTTACGGGCTATTGGACGGTGACCTTACTGTTTACCTTCGGGTCTCAAGACTACCTCATCACGGCTGCGCATACTCAAGGGCAGGGACCCTACGGCTGGTTTGTTGTTGTTGTCATCGTCATCGTTGTCATCGTCGTCGTCGTTGTTACATTTCATCCTGCTTTTCCAAGAATGAAGTGTCAATACTCTTGGCTCCTAAGCTTTCCTAGACAAGACATCTACAGAGACGAACCTCGCCCACAACAAGTATGTCCCCTACACAACAGATGTCCGTCTCCTCCCACCTCTGCTTTGGAGGCTCCAGCCTTCTTGTGCTCAGTAGTCCTCACAGTGCCCAGGGCCATGCGAACGGAGCCTGGAGACTGCACTCCTGATATTTTTACTGTGTCCTCTTCTTTTAAATAGGGTCTCATGCATCCCAAGCTGCCCTTGAACTTGATACTTAGCAGAAGGTGGCATGGAGCTCCTGACTGCCTCTGTGAAATGCCAGGGCTCGCGGGCAACCTGGAGACCTGGCAAGGTGCAGTCTACCCCAGTTAAACTATGGATAATTCTAAACACATTCAGATCATTTAGAGATTCTTCTACAGAACAAAAGATAAAAGAGTGGAAAGATCATTTGAGGGAATAATGGCCTAAAACTCTCAAAATCTAATGACAGCTTTTTGTTGGTGGTTTTGAAGACAGGGTTTCTCTGTATAGCCCTGGCTGTCCTGGAACTGACTCTGTAAACCAGGCTATCCTCACACTCACAGAGATCCTCCTGCCTCTGCCTCCTGAGTACTGGGATTAAAGGTGTGTGGCACGGCAATGCATTGAAGCAGCTCAGCAGCCTCCATGTAGGATGAACAGAGAAACAGACCCAGCGCAGCGCACATCTGACGGCCCAAACCAGCAGCTCTCGGAGCCGTACAGGAGCGGGATTTCTGTATGTCATACTGGTGAATTAAGACGCATAAGATAAACCACAGCCAACAAGTAGATCATTACAAAGTAGCATTAAAATCATTTTTAAAAATTAAAATGTTACACTAGAAAACTAACAGAAAGGAAAAAACTAAGAATGAAATAGAGGAATTAAGAAGACAAGGTATAAAACAGAAACTCACGGTAGAAGTAAATCAAACTACACCAATAATACTAAAGGTGAATGGATTAAAGAATCCAATCAAAAGGCAGGGATTTTTTTTTTTTTTTTTTGAATTGGGCATAAACCTCAAGATCCAGCCAATTAGAAGCTACCTCCAGGAGACTCACTTCAGATTCAAATATCTGAATGGATTAAAGTACAAAGCTAGGTGTACCACTGTGAGAAGAAAAAAAACCCAGACTTCATGGGTTTGTTTTAGTTCTATTTTCGTTTGGTCCTAGGGATTCAGCCCTAGGTGTGCTTGCACGTGCTGAGTAAATGTTCTCCCACCGTGCTGAGCCTCTAATCCTACTACAGGCTTCAAAACAAACAAACAGCAACAACAACAAATGAAGATTACTGGAGTAAAAATTAGAAAAGGGGTATTTTATAATGGTAAAAGGATCAATTCATCAAAACGATATAGCCACAAGATAGGGCATATCTAATAAGAGAACGCCAAAGCACGTGAAGAGAAACAGACCATGGAAGACAAGGGTGATTCCCAAACAGTATTGGAGACACTGGTATCTGCATTTAATGGACAGAGAACTGGGCAGAACATCAACAAGGCAGCAGAGACGTAAACAGCCCTGTCGGCCAGCGTGCCTCGCAGACAGCCCAGCGTGCCCCACCCAACCTTCTCACAGCACATCACAGCACGGTCTCCAGGCCAGCCACATGCTGAGCTCCACGGCCGCCTCCAAGCAGTTAGAAGGGATGAACAGTATGAAGCGTGGTTTTTGACCACAGTGGAATAAATTCAGAAATCATCAAAAGATATCTGGAAAGCTCACAAATATGTGGCCATTAAACAGCACATTTCTGAATAACCAGAGGGTCCAAGAGGACACTGCCGATAAATACCAGGCGGTACGTGAAAGCCATGACGCCCTGAAGCATGCGGAGTGGTCATGGAGCGATTCGTACTTACAAGCACTGACGACGATGAAGGAAGGTGTGGGGCCCCGGGAGGTGGCTCAGTGGCTGTTTACAATAAAGACCTGAGCTTGGATCTGGAGAACCCACGTGAAAACAGGGTGTGGATACGTGCGCCTATATTCTCTGCGTGGGAGAGGCAGAAACAGGAGGACTCCCGGGGCTGGCTGGCCAGCCAGGCTAGCTGAACTGGCTAATTCCAGTGAGAGAGCTGGCTTGGAAAGTAAGCTGGAGGGGCTGGAGAGATGGCTCAGTGGGTAAGAACACTTGACTCCTCTTCTAGAGGTCCTGAGTTCAATTCCCAGCAACCACACGATGGCTCACAACCATAAGTAATGGGATTCGATGCCCTCTTCTGGTGTGTCTGAAGACAGCTGCAGTGTACTTACATACATTAAATAAATAAATAAATAAATAAATAAATAATCTCTTATAAAATAAAAGGAAGTTGGAGAGTTAAAAAAAAATACCAGATGCCATGGCCGGGTGGTGGTGGCACACGCCTTTAATCCCTGCACTTGGGAGGTAGAGGCAGGCAGATTTCTTAGTTCGAGGCCAGCCTGGTCTACAGAGTGAGTTCCAGGACAGCCAGGGCTATACAGAGAAACCCTATCTCGAAAAAAACAAACAAACAAACAAACAAACAAACAAAATACCGGATGCCAGAAATCTCATATAGGAACACACCCATGCACATATCTCACACACACATATGCATGCACATATCACACACACATATTACATACATGCACATATCTCACACATATGCATGTATACATCACACACTACATAATGCACATATCACACATATATTACATAAATGCACATCTCTCTCACACACACATTATACACACACAAAGATGGGAAAGCAGAGGCATGATTTCACATTAGGGCAGTGGAAGAAGGAAGATCAAGAGTTCAAGAACAGCTTGAACTGCCTAGCTATATAAGATCCTGCCTGAGAGAGAGAGAGAGAGAGAGAGAGAGAGAGAGAGAGAGAGAGAGAGAGAGAAAGAAAGAAAGAAAGGAAGAAAGAAAGAAAGAAAGGAAAGAAAGCAAACAAAAATGAAGGTGTGGCCAGGTACGGCAGCATATGGCCAAGGCATGATGATCACAAGCTTGAGGCCAACCTGGACTATAGACAGAGAACATCTCAGAACAAAACAAATCAAAACAACTAGGTAGCATATAGTCAGTGACCCAACCTCAACCCCCACACTGAGATCCAAGAATAAAGACAAAGTAAGCGACTCCACAGACGGGAACGAGAAAGGTCAGAGTGGAAAACCCAAGTCAAGGATTTTCAGCAACACTGTGAGACCACACTCACGGCAGTACTATCCACAGTAATGAGTAGATGCAGCCTAGCTGTGCACTGAGAAGCAATGAAGGCCTATCAGTTCGGTGGGATACCACCCAGCCCTAACTGATGACCTATGATACAACATCGATGAGCCACGTGATCTTCCTGTCTCAGACTCGGCAGTCCCTGGGTGAGTCACCACGGTCTCGCTTGCATACTAATTATTTTGACCTGCTATATAACATTTCATGCGAAACATGGCTTTATAAAAATGTATGTGCCCCTTTCCTCTCTTTGGGAAGACTTGTGCTCGACACCTGATAGGATGAGAACCCCGGTTGGTTCAGGAGTCAGAGAGGGATGAGACCCAGCAGTTGCGCATGGTCAGTGGAGGGTGGATAGCATCCAACTCGAGCCCACCCAGAATCCCCACTGTCCAGCACCCAGCAGGGATGAGGGGGTGCTCTCTTCATGGTGGTGTCTGAGAGAAGAGAGTACTCCCCGACAGCCTGTAACAAGCAATGGTCCCTTCCCCCCTCATCTGCCATAGAGCTGAGAGACAATGATCAGTGTGAACCACACTGCGCTGGGAACTGCGGGACCCTCTATCCAGTAGTTGGAAGAAAGACTCGCCTGCCTGTTAAACCCCTGGCTCCTCCCCTAACCAGCCCAACCTCTGCATGAGTGTCTCCCTTGCTCAAAGCACTCATCCCAGCCTCCCAGAAAGAGGCTCGTGGAAGCCTGACCCACAGGCAGTCACCCGCTCTACACGAAAGGCTGCCAGGAGACATTTGGCACAGGGTTCGTCTCCTCCTCGGTGTGAGTGGGTCTTGCTTGCCCATTTCCCAAGCTGCCCATGGGTGGGATGTCCTGAACTGCTGCATGTGGGAGCGCTTAGCTGGGAAGGGGTGGGCAGCCTCTGAGGCCTTATCTGTTGCCCAATCAGAAAGCCCTAGGGGAGGAGGGGAGCTCAACCTCCAGCAAAGTCCAAGGGCCTCTCGCTCACTGCCTCCACGGGAAGATGGGGTGTGGGGTGTGGGGACGCCATCGGCAGTGAGCTCCCACCTTGTAGGGCTCCAGTAGGGGATCACACCCGTCACCACGGAGGTTGAGATGGCACGTGGGTCCCGTTTCTCTACCAAGTTCCCCGGAACCCTTAACAGAGCTGTGTCGGGGCTAGGCTTGAAGCAGTGGAGACCCGAAGCCCCGCCCAGCCCTGCCTGAGAAATGCCTAGGATGCTGCCATGGCGAGCCCCTCCTGGCTCCCCACCCGGCTCCACTCTGGTTTCCAGCATCCGGAGGGCAATACTGCATAGCTTTTCAGAATTGATGGGATTCCATTTCCATTACATATATAAAATAAATCCAGCACCACATTAGTAAAGAAAAAATGGAAAATGTGAAGAAGAAAAAGTGTAGGGGAAAAGGATCGCTGATAAACTAACACCGCACTTAGAAACATGCCCGCTGCGTTCTCTGCCCAGGATCCCGTGTCTGTCGGGGAGTCAGTCACCTACGGAGTGGCATCGGCTGCAGACGGGGGACAGAATGGGGTTGCCCCTAAACCTCTCCATCTTCCAGCCCTGAACCCTGAGAGGAATGCCAGGCCTCTTGGCACCCGGTGCTTTTACCGTGACCTGTTCCGGGGCACAAATAGGCGAGGACGCTCATTCTTCCTTGCTCTAGGCAGAGGAGGGTCTGAGGGAGGGGGTGCACATCTGGATTCCTGGCCAGGAGCCCACATTCCTTCCTGGGGAGTGTGAGCAGATGGGGCCTCCAGAGAGTTATGAAGAGGCTGCGGGCTGCCTCCTGCCCCACGGTAATGGGACCCACTCTGCAGGAAGACTTGTGGGACCCGAGGGGCCAGAACCTCATGTGGGGGCCTGGTTTGGGTCCAGAATCCCCCCCATGCAGATTGCTAAGCAAGCATCATGGGCCCAAGTGGGGTCTGGACCCCTCTACCTCAGACAGTCTTGTCTTACTTAAGTACCATGGAAACAGAAGGCCCTGGGGAGGACGCGGTGCCCATCCACCCACCAGCCCAGCCTGGAAGGAAGCTCGCTCGGGAGAGCCCAGCTGGGCTGAGTTGCCTTACCTGAGGGCAATCCTTAATGTAGTGTCCTTTGTTGAAACACAGGTGGCACAGGTAGTTCGGAGGAGGCCGCTTGCTGGGCTTGCGGGCCTCGGAGGTGAGCGTCAGGTCTGAGAAATGCTCGGTGAGGGAGCTGAGGCCGTCGGCGATGTTGTTGAGGGAACCGTAGGGCGAAGCGTTCCTGTACACACTGCTGCTCAGCGCCTGTGGGAACAGAGGCTACTCAGGGCTGTGGCAAAGGAGGCTCTCAGACACCACCTGGCATGGATTCACACAGACCTAAAGCCAGAGTTCAAATCTGAACTCCAGTTGTGGGTTTGGCCTCAAGGGCCCTGCCTATTCTGTGGGAACATGAGAGCGACCCCCTAAGACTTCCGTGAGGGTAAAGGGAGGCCATGAGTCTAAAGTTCTTTGTCACGTGTCTGGGCCCGAGGACTCCTGGGTATGCGGTGATGATGTTAACAGCTGCCGCCGGTGTTACTATCCGTTCTTGACACACCACACCAGATGTGGAGGATGTTAATACTCTCAACTGGACAGGACCTAGAATCACTTAGGAGATAAATCTCTTAGCGTGTCTGTGAGGGAGCTTCCGGATTGGGTTAAGCAACTTGGGAAAAGCCACCCTAAGTGTGGGCGGCACCACCCCATGGGCCAGGGTCCTGAACTTAACAAAAAGGCAAATGGGTTTGCGACAGCCTTCCTCTCCCTCCCTTTTCCCACTGTGCACACACTGTGGTCACCGGCCCGGGGCTCCTGATGGCACCACCTCTCTATCCTGACGGACTGTAGCCTCTGCCAGTGAACTAACGTATAGCCTTCCTTCCTAAAGTTGCTCTCACCCGATATTTTGCCACAGAAATGAGAAAAGTGACTAATCCAGATGGCCTCCTGAGGAAGCCACTTGTTAGGTGGGGAGAGACTTCAGACACAGCTCTGTTGACTCTATTTCCCACCTAGTAAGAAAGCGGCGTGGGGGCGTGCAGCACGGCTGCCATTTTGGAGAGCCGGAGGCCGATGCGCAGAGAAGCCCAGCCCGCCTGAGCCACCTCTCTGAGAACCCGGGAGGGAAGTGGCTACCTCTCCCACCTCCACATGACAGGAACCAGACACCCTGTCGAGCTCCCAACCAGACGGGGCTCAGGCCCTCCTGGTGTATACAGCCTCTATTTATAGCCATCACGGCACAGTGGAATTTAGTGAAGGTGGGGCCTGTGGCAGGGCTGGCGAGGAATGGCCAAGGGCTCCCCTTTCCTCGTGTAGGGCCAAGGCTAGAAAGCAACAGCTTCCCCGGGAAGTCAATGGTGAACCTGGACACAATGGCTGGAGTTCTCTGCGCCCACTCCAGATGCCCCGTGACAGGGATAAGCTCTGGGCCTGGGCTCGTGGGGAGATGAAGCTCTGCTTCCGGGAGTCCTTAGGCTGATAGAGAAACAAGGTTCCTGGAAACAAGAACTAGACTCCTTTGTAAAGCAGGCCGGGCAGGAGCCTAGAGCATGGCGATCTTCTGTCTCTTCAGTGTGGAAAGGAGAGAATTGACAGTGGTCTAGGGCATGGGCTACAGCCTGCCCAACTCCAACAAGAGTAGCTTCTAATCTCACATTTCCAGCTTCAGAAACTGATCACTCAGCTCTGAGAGGACCCAGCCCTCATCTTCCGGCTAAGACAGTACCTTGGACCCCTGCTGGGTGACCCTGAGCTCGCTCTTTTCCTTCTCTGGGCCTCTATCCACCTTACATTATTTTAACCAGAGCCTGGGCATGGAAGAGCACAGAGCCCACACCTGGAGTCGCCCAGGGCTAGCACACAGCTTTCCTGCGGTGCGGGAATCCCTTAGCTCTCTGGTACAACATGAAGCCCAAGACAGAGCTCTCCAGCACCAGCCTGCATGTGGTCTGAACTGGGCAAGCCCAGAATGGAGTGGCTCCCTGAGAGGCAACGGCCCCCATCCTGGAGGCAAGGAGACCACAGGGTCGCTTTCTGAAGTACAGGACAGCTTTGGTGGAAATCAGACAAGGTGGCCATGGTGACAGGCCAAACCCTAGGAGCGGTGCACTTAGTGAGACAGCTGCTTTTCGTTCTAGCCCTGTGAGTCACTGCTCACTACTTCACACACGAAGTGAGCATTCAAAACTTGTATTGAGTGACTTGGAAACTAGTAACAAAAACAGTTTTCTGGGCTCCACCTCAGGGTCACCACAGCAATGGCTTGGGACCAAGCGCATATTTTTGTGTGTGATCAAATATCCACAATGACAGTTACCAGTTTAATGATTTTTAAAGGGTTTGCTTCTGTGGTGCTGAGCTACACTAAGACTCAGCGGCCACCACCACCCACCTCCAGAGTCCTCCACCTCCTCAAGCCCAAACTCTGAATCCACCGGACGGCCATTCCTGACCCGAATCTGCTTTGCCGGCCCCGCACCCCTACCCTGGAAAATTCAGGTAGCAGCAGCCTCTTCACCGGCCTCAGAGCACCAACTCCTGGGTCCCTCTACATCCTGACTGGGAGACCTGTCCCATGCCAAGAAGTTACCGGCTCCATCATCCCTAACCAGCCTGACTGAGGGCAACACAGCCCTGGCCTCTTAGAGAGAAGTTTATCCAAACAAGAAATCTGAAGCTCCAAGCCCTGTGACTCATGCTCACGGCTGGGAAATGCAATTTCACAAAATAACAACCCTCTTCTCTTCCCCCCTCTTCCTTTCTTTCATTTTTGCTGGATAGGATTTAAACAAGTCCACAGCCTTCGAGACTGTTTTAAAAGGAAGGGGAAGTTTGGTGGATGCCAAGGCTACACTAATTACACCCTAAATAGTTCTCTCTCCAGGACTGTGGCCATACTCCTAGACTCACGGCAGACCCTCCGGCATCCCCAAACAGCCAAAGGCCTCCCACCCCCTCCCTGGCCGCTGAATACTCCCAGACGCCACAAAGGATTGCAGAGAAGCCTTCCCTAATAGATCCACGGACAGAGCAAGGCTGAAGTCCCCCTCCCAGCACCCTGGCCTCCACTGTCCCCCAGCCTGTCTTCATAACTGCCATAGCTTCCTACCTCGAGCACCAGCCCAAGACAAACACCACACAGAACTAAGACTCCAGGAGAAGTCAGACGGTCCAACCACATTCCCATGCTATTAGTAGAGAAACTGAGGTTCTGGGGCGCTGCAGAGGCTCAGACCCAGTTGGAACCGGGAGGCAAGAATCCAACTTGCCTGGTCAGGGCGGGTTGGGCAGGTCAGAAAGCCATTTCCTCTGCAAAACCCTATTTGAGCTCTGGCCACAGAGGTGAAAGGTAAGTCCTGGCTGTTTTCTGGCCTGCAGGGCCTGGGCAGAGTGTAGGCTGGCCTTTCTCTCTTACAACTGAAGGGAGATGAGGCGAACTTGATTGTCCCTGCAGGTACACCATTGTTGGGTTCAGACACCCGGCTTCTGAACGGTACTCTAGTCCTGGCATAGAAAGGGAAATCAGCAGTCTACTATGCTGCAGGGCCAGCATGCAGAGCGAGCGGGAGATGCATGCATTGTGAAGGCCCTGCTCTCCAAGGGAGGGTGGCCCCACTATGTGATGGATGTAAGCCTCCATCCGCGGATCCCGGAAGCTGGTAGGAAGCACGGGATCCTTCTACCACATGGGGAGACACAGCATCAGACTCGTGGTCAATGCTGGAATCTGCTCCAAGGTTCTTGAGGGTCTGACAGGGAAACGTAGATTAGAAGACTCTGGTTCACCGGGCGGTGGTGGTGCACGCCTGTAATCCCAGCACTTGGGAGGCAGAGGCAGGTGCATCTCTGAGTTCGAGGCCAGCCTGGTCTACAAAGTGAGTTCCAGGACAGCCAGAGCTACACAGAGAAACCCTGACTCAAAAAAAAAAAAAAAAAAAAAAAAAAAAAAAAAGACTCTGGTTCACTCTGACCACCAGTTGTTCTTGTACACTCTGCAGAATCTTTTCTTTTACTTAATTCCCCGTGACTGCTAAGAGCCATTTATCTGAGCACCGATCTCATTTTCGTAGAGCTGAAAACTGAGACTCAAAAAGACTTAGCAATGTGCCGGAGGCAACAGAGTCGAAATGTGTTGGTCAGTGATATTTCACCCACACACTGCCTCTAAAGCCCGGCTCCACCTATTAAAGAACAAGGAGCCAGAGGATGACATCAGCTGTGACATCATGTATAAAGCCCCTTGGCACTGAAGAAAATGTGGTTCCAGCTTCTCTGGTCTCTGAGACGGGGTTGGAATCTGAGGAAAACAGTTCTGCTGTGGGCTCTGAAGGGCTGAGGCACAGCGTCACAAGGCCGTGTCCCACTCTCCCCCAGAGAAGCCTGCCCAACTGGACTCTCCTGCAGGCCTATCACAGGGTACCACAGGCAAGGGAGGAACTGCAGGGTAGCAGGCAGGACTGAGACATCCTCTGTGAGGAAAGACACAGCCATGGGCAGGGTCAACGGAGAAGGTGGTGTTCAGGGCCAGGCCAGGTACCCCAGGGAGATCAGGCAGATACAGATGCTCTATGTTCTGTTCTCTAACCCAAGACAGTACTAGAGGAAAGAGCTTGATTCCAGCCCCTAGTTCTATGGGGCTCCTTTCATCAGTCACTCAACTATTTTCTTATCCTCTGAAACCACCCAACCTAATGTAAACTTAAAAAAATCAGGAAAAAAAAAGAACCACCCAACCCTTCACCCCTTTATCTCTTCACCCAGCACACACACACACACACACACACACACACACACACACACACCACACACACTGCAATAAGAAACCATTCATGGGGGCTGGAGAGATAGTTCAGTGGTTAAGAGCCCTGACTGCTCTTTCGAAGGTCCTGAGTTCAAATCCCAGCAACCACATGGTGGCTCGCAACCATCCCTAACGAGATCTGACGCCCTCTTCTGGGGCATCTGAAGAAACCATTCATATCACCAATGACCACACACCTTCTTCCTAAAGACCTGAACCTCTGTCCCTAGGGCCCACCTGGAAAGACTCACATATTCATCCTCTGCACACAGACAGGAGGGTGCCCACCGGGTTGGGGTGTAGAAGACAGTGCACACGGGTGAGAAGTGGGTCACAGGAAGTTGAAGCACATTGTCACTGAGCCCTGCCCCACCCCCACCCCCATCACACGCAGATCTGCCCATGTTCTTGTTTCCAGGGCCAGGGACATATGAACTGGCCAAGGCAGATGGCGACCCTTTGCCAGTCTGGACACTGTTCACGCTTCCCTTTAAAATAGTTCTCCCTACAACGAAGATACTCAGTAAAAGATCCCAGGCTAATGGTCACATCCAGTTCTTTTAGATGAAGGAGGCAGGCAGAGGGAAATGGGGACCAGGGCTTGGGAGAGCAGACAGTGGATGCCGGGCAGCGCCTAGCAGACCTAGAGCCAAGGGAAGACTTTCTCCCCACCTCAGTCTCTTGGCCCCCAACCCAGGGTTACCACTCACTTGATGGTGTTCACGGGCCGTGGCTCCTTGCCCGCTTCCCAACCAGCACAAGCGCACTGGGTGCCCCCGTGCCGTACACTTGTGAAACACGCATGTCAAACAGAAGCAGAAAGCATGAATCTGAAAAGCCAAGGGCTCACTCAGCACGACTGCAGCATTAGCCAGTCCAGGTTATGACCGAGGCCATATCCTCTAGAGCAGAGGCCTGGAGCTGGGATCCACTGTGCAGTGAGGGTGTCCACAGACTGTGAAGTCACGGGCAATCGTGTGCGCTTGTGCCGTGTGTACTGGGCTCACACCAGGGACTCCGAAAGCCTTAAGATTCTCAAAGGTGCTCATGACCAAACAAAGTAAGGACCATCTTCACATTTAAGCCACTACCAGGACACGGCTAGGGATAGGGCTTCACCATCTCCCAAGTCAGCCCCTTGCAATTATTAATCTAGCTACTAATAAACTCCCATTCCTTGAGATACCATAGGAGGCTGAGACAAGGGAGACCATCTACTTCACCACAAGGCTGAAGCCAGAAGAGAGAGCAGGTTTAAAGCCATCTGCCCTACTCCCACCCGCCTAGTAGAATGAGCTGAGTATGGAGAGACACCACCACTGCATAGCGCATGGCAGCCAGCAGCCAAGCCTGCCACCTTGGCATCACACCTTGGCCACCACAGGACATGTTGTTGGAGCTGCTGAGGGGTGCTCCCTTTAGGACTGCTCCCCAAAGCAGCCATCCCATGGCTCCCAGAAGAACCATCCATTTGTTCTACAAAGAAACACCTTGGAATCTGTCCATTGGGGCAGGACTGGAAATATCACGGGTAGATTCAACAACAAGTATAAAGGCTTGGACACACAAGACTGCTGGGTGCTTCCAGAAATTACAAGCTAACCAGTGTAGCCAACGGAGGACTGAGCGACAGAAGATATATTGAGAGAGAGAGAGAGAGAGAGAGAGAGAGAGAGAGAGAGAAGGAATAGACCCAATGACACATGCTTGGTTCTGTCCCTAGGTCTCTGAATGTAACCTCTTCTTCTGGACCTCAGGGCAACTGCCCCAGGGAGGGGCATAGACATAAAATAGATAAATATGGTTTTTCTCCTCTGTGTCTCCTAAATCAGAGCAGGAACATATTAGGAAACCCAGTACCTACACAAAAGCCCATGACTCTTCAAAAGTGTTGGGGTTGCCGGGCAGTGGTGGCGCATGCCTATAATCCCAGCATTCTGAGCGGCAGAGGCAAGCGGATTTCTGAGTTCGAGGCCAGCCTGGTCTACAAAGTAAGCTCCAGGACAGCCAGGGCCATACAGAGAAACTCTGCCTCAAAAAAAAAAAAAAAAAAAGTGTTGGGGTCCAGGGCTGAGGTGTGGCTCTTGGTAGGGCACTTGCATAGCACATAGGAAGCCATGGATTTAATAGCCTCCACCACATAAACAGGACATGATCCATTACCAGTACTTGTGGAGTACGGAGATCAGAAGTTCACGGTCATCCTGAGCTATGGAGCATTTTTGAGACCAACCTGGTCTATATGAGACTGTCTCAAAAAAAAAAAAAAATGGATCCAGACAAACCATCAGAGGCACTGTGGTTTGATAGGAAGTCTCAGTGCTTGGTACACACAGGAGCCCGAGGCAGATGCAGGTAGGAGCTAGCCTGGAGACCACAGGCTACAGAGATGTCTCCAGGCTGGGATGCAGCAGAAACGATTTAGATCTAGCTCTGCTGATGACTTGAGTCACCTAGACCTCTGCTTTGCTCTCTAGATAATGGAAACGACAGGGAAGGAGCTACATTCTAGAGCCTTGTCCATGCTCTCATTGGAAGTGGTGGTGTATGCCTTCGTTCCAAGCATTTGAGAGGCTAAAGCAGGAGAATTATTACCCTGGGTTCAAGGGCAGCCTGGGCTAGGGCGAGGCCCTGCCTCAGAAAACCAAGCAGGGCAGCTTGCTGCTTACTAGTCCCCATTTAGGCCACCGTGGATTTCTGTGGCCACTAATCATTTGTTACTGAAGCCCTGGCCCTCCCTACACCCGATTTACATGGCCCAAGGCATAGTTTCCCTCTGAGCCCAGACTTAATGCAGTCAACTTAGCAGAACAGAGTCGAGCTGCCTGTGATAACCCCTCCCAAGTGTCAGCCTCTTTGCCTGAGTTACTGTTCAGCATCCCAAGAGGAGGGGTCAGATATTTGGGGACCTTCCCTAGTCATACCTCTGGGGCATTCCTCCCAGGTTCGAGCTGCCTGCCTCCCACCTCAACCAGACCACAGGGACTATGGGAGTCAAGTTTAGCCCCCTGTTAGGGAATAGAATGATGGCTGCACAAGTGCACGCTGTTGAGCCTCTGGATGCCTGCTGTAGGCACAGGGGGCATTTCATCCAAACTCCCTACATTTGCCTAGGCTGGAGACTTTGTTTGTTTTTAATGTTCACACTTATTTATTTATTTAGCTGTGTGTGTTTATGGATACACACCCCAGCATATCGAGGTCAGAGGACAACTTGCGGGAGCTGGTTCCTTCCTTTTGCTATGTACAACCCAGGGCTTAAACTCAGGTTGTCAGGCTTGGTGGCAGGAGCCACCCGTCCCTCCCCCCCCCCCCCGGCCCAACCCTATTTTGTTTTTTGAGATGGATTTTACTGGAGCCCCAGGCTGGCCTTATTGAACTCATGGCAATCCTCCTATGCTAGGAATACAGACATGAGCCGCTTCCTCCATCTGGAATCTGGTATAAGACCCTCTATTTTTTTTTCCTCCTGTGTGTTCTCCTTGCCATCTCTGTGCTAAAGGGGCTGACGTCACACTTCACACCATTAACAAGTCCACAATGGGTGGGCCACAGCTGCAAAGCGTGGGGTCTATAGCACTGTGGAAAGGGATGTACGAACTCAGGATCTCCCCCACTTTACCAAGAAGAGCTTCCTGCAGTTTAGAGCTATGCAGCCCAGGAGACCGCATAGCTGACTCAGTGGAACGTCCCCGGACTTGGAGATGGCCGGAAGAACACTGGCCCGTATCCTGAGCCAAAACCATCCTCTGGCTGAATTAAGTCTAGGAGATGCTGGGGCGAAGACGTGTTAACACGTTTTGAATGACAGGCCGTCTCTGAGCTTTAACCATGCTGGTGAGCACTGTGTGAACGAAGGGATGACGGTGAGCAGCCTGTGCTTTCCAAGCCTGTTTGAGCCCTCCTTCCTCCCGGCATGCACAAAGGCGGGCTGGTCATCCCACAGCCGCACATCTATTCGCAGAGAAAAAGGGAAACTTGTCCTAAGAATCTGCATTGAATGACGCGGGGACAGCCTCATTTCCCTGCCTAAAGCCCACCAGGGCAGGCTCTGAGAACTCCTCCAACGGTCCAAGAGGTAATCCTTAACTCTACTTTTCCAGAAGTGGAATTCGTGGTGTCTGCACTGCTGGGAATTTAAATTCCAAACAGAATTTGGCAAGGAAGATCTTCGCAGTCCACTCTCCACCCCACCCCCCAAGCCCCATCTCCTCCTGTAGCACCTGGAGAGAGGGGCTCAGCCAAGGAGTCTCTCTCTCTCTCTCTCTCTCTCTCTCTCTCTCTCTCTCTCTCTCTCTGAAGACATCCAGCTGTGGCCACAGATGCCGGTTCTGAAAGCCGAGTTTACCAGCTCTCACTTCAGCACCCAGAAGGGTTTTAACACATGTCCACGTGAAGGCCATCTCCTGGAACCTGTCCTGCACTTGTATGTAAACTCGGCCACCTCCCTCTCCGCTCCCAGGGCCCCGGGGTTACTCGGGACCCTTGGCTTATCTTCAGCTCCCAGGGCTGAGGTCTCAGGGGCACAATAGGCTTCTGTGGCCCCGTGTCCTCACCTCCCCCAATGCCAGCTGCATTCATGGTGTTCTGCTATTGTGGAGGGAGCAGCCTGGGGGCGGTGCAGGAGGGGGTGGGCTCTTGGCACAGGGGCCGGTGCAGACGGGCTATGGTCAGCGGTCAGCATGCAAGTCACATCCACAGGCACTGCCACTGGGCCTGCCAGGCTTTGAACAGAATGGCAATGCTTGTGGACGGGCCCTGGGTCCCTTCCTCAAGTTGCCTCTTGTGACAAAGCACTTGTTGCCTTTGTGCCCAGCCCCTAAGGGGTAGCGTTGACTGGGTGGGGAGGGGGTTCTCACCTTCTCAACCACATGGAACACCAACTAAGCCCCAAGAACACAGCTGGGGGGTTGAGAAAGTTTAAGAGGTCGAGGGCTAGGAGGTGAGGAAGAGAGCCAGAACCCAAAGGGCCTTCTGGAAGTCGGCAGGCACAGCTCTCCAGCTCTTCGTGGACGCCATGAGCCTTTAAAGTGTGAAAAGTCCCTCTGAGCTCCCGGGTTGTCTGTGGGCAGATACGCTCTTGTTTGTGTGTACCTCCAGCCTCTGACATACCCCCCTCGGGGATAACCAAGATTCAATCTCCTCAATGGAAAAAAGAAGGCCCAGAGAGAGAGGAGCTCCCTTCCCCCACCATTGCTCCAGCTTCTCCCACACCGGGCCACTTCCTGGGGGGAAACTGAGGAACACAGCAATGAAGTGGTGGGGGGTAGGTCTCACTGAACCACAGCTGTTGTCCCGGAGCCTTGAAATCTCCAAAGACAGGCTCTCAGACTGATGGGCACACCAACAGAGACCACATGTAAGGAAGGAATAAGGTAATGCTGGGATGGAGCTGGGCGAGCCTAGGAAAGGGACCCCGCTGGGCCGTGGGACCTCTGGGCCATGGTCATGCCCCAGATGGAAGGCGCTCCCTTGAGTGCACCTCTATCCAGCTGCGAGCCACGATCGCCCTCCATCACTCACCTTCCTCTCACACATGTATTGTCTATACGTCCCCGCCCCGCCCCCAGCCCCAGGCTCCTCACCCACGTCCTGTGGGGAACTCAACAAATGTTTGCTAAAAGAATTCATCATGGGAAACAGCCAACCAGGAAAGAAATACTCCACAAACGGCTCTCCAAAGCCATTGGTCACCCAAAGCCAGCTCGCCAAGAGACAATAAATTGTAACAAGAAAGGAAGACCCCAGCCAGGGAGCCCTTCCTCAGGGCAGAGAGCATGTGTTAAGGTTTATAAAGAGCCCTGTGGCGTGCAAACGCTCTTCCAGGCCTTTCCAGTCCCGCCCCCGCCCGCCCCCAGCCCTCCCGCGCAGCTTCTCTTCCACGGGGCAGCAGGGCAGTCTTGGAGGTGCTAGCCTTTCTCATGTCTGTGAGTCCTCCCGTAAACCATGGCAGTGTGGAACACATACCTGAGACCGGAAAGGGTGATCTCCTGACGCCACATCTCCACCCCAGCACACTCAGCATATACAGGTCTTACTCCCAGTCACCTCGGTCTGGGTCAGAGGTGAAAGTGACCCCGTGTGCGCCCCTCTACCTCCTGCCCCTTTCAGCAGAGGGAAACCACAAGGGGACAAGGGAAAGGCACAGAGGGTATTGGCAATTTTCAAAATGGAGTAAACGGGTATGGGGTGCCATTGGTAGACGGATTCTGGGAAGGCTCTGGATAAGACCCGCAAAGGGGGGCTGGGAGGTCACGGCCACCTGTGTATTTATCTAGCTGGGAACATGCACTGTCCAGTAGACTTTGTAACCGAATCCATTGAACAGGCAGCCTTTGCAACACATCCCAGGTTTTGGGAGAAGGCACTAGGCAGCTGGAGCCCTCCCATCGCCACAGCCTAGCCCCCCCCAACCCCCCCAAGGATTTCCCTTTCATTTCCTTCCAGCCTGGGAAGGCAGGGGACAGAACAGTCTGCTAGGTCAAGCCCTCAAAAACCACTTCCTATGTGCCTGGGGGAGGGCAAGCAGCTGCAGGGTGGATCTAGGGGTTCCCAAGTGGTGGGAGAAAAAGCCCCTGGAAGAACCCTCCAGGTTAAGAACTATGGAGGTCGGGGTGGGAAGAACTCTTTTAGGCCCTTTCAGAGGAATTCGGAGCAGGCTCTGCAGCCCTCTGTCCCAGCTGATGGCAGCCAGAAAAGTTGATAGGGTTGGGCGAAGGAAAGACTAGGAAGGGGCTCCCCGCCCTAGCCGCACCCCGGCAGTCTGAAGAGAATCCGGAGACACCCCTGAGCCTGCTTACTAGGAGCAGGACTCCAAACTCGGAGAGGGGGCGGGAGGGCCCTGCCCAGGCCTGAGCTGCTCCGGGCGGCTCTGCCGGGAGGTGACGCGCTCCCGGTGCCCCAGGGACTTCGGGCGGCAAGTTTGGCAGAGCTGATCGAAGCCAAGCCAAGCCGAGCCCGGGCAATGCGGGGCCGGCCTGGGCTGTGCCAGGAAGAGCGGAACAGATAGAAGAGGGGCCTGAAGCAGTGGGCGCGGGGCTGGCTCGCGCTGGGGCACCCACCTCTCCGCGCTGCAGCTGGAAGACGCTGTTAAGATAGCTGGAGTGCAGGGGAGAACCCAGCTGCTCCGGGCGGCCCTTGCCGAAGGCCAGCTCCGGGGGCGCGGCGCCGGCGGGCGGCTCGGGCCGGAAGGCATCGAAGGCACTAGCCTGGTGCGTGTCCTGAAGCGACAGGTAGACCCAGTTGAGTAGCTGGGCTGGCTGGTACACCGAGGCGGCGCTCGTGTCGATGGCAGACAGCAGGCTCATTTTGCCGTGGAGGTGCCGGCCCCTCCCCGGCCGCCCGCTCGCGCCCCCCTCCCGGCGGAGGGGCGGGCACCGGGGAGCCTGTGCCCACTGCCAGACGCCCCGGCCCCGACGGCTATCCGCCCCGCGTCCCGCGTCCCGCGCCCCGCGCGTTGCCCGCAGCCGCCGCCGCCGCCGCCGCCTCCCCGAACTGCAGCAGTGGGCGCGCACGGGCGGAGGAAGGAGGCAGAGAAAGTTGGGCAGGAAACTTTTGGCCCCGCCCCGCCCGCTGCCAGCCCCGCCCCGCCCCGCCCGGGGATCCGCTATCTGCCTCTGCACTGACCCCTCCGGGGATCGCTTCTAGGGTGGGGTCCACAGAGACCCCGCCCCACCGCGGCCGGTTTGGCCCCGTCCTCGCTCCCCCATTGGTTGGCTCATTGAATATGGATGTGGGGGAGGGACAAGACAAGAAAGAAGGCAGGTCCGCACATGTAGCACCCCGCCGACCCCCACACCAGGAACGGCCCCTCCCGAATACCCCACCCCCACCCCGGGACAGCTCAGCTCCCCAGCCCCGGAGCTCAGAATCAACCGGGCCCAAACAGTCGGCTCTACTGTATGCTGATTCCCATCACTTCTCAGGCGCTCTCTAGTTAATTCTTTTTTGTACCTTTTCCCTCTCCCAGTCCCTCCTCTTGCTGTTAGTCCGATTGTATTTCTGTGAAGTGTCTCGAAGTTCTCTAACGACACTTTAAACGTGTCTCGTTTGAAGCTTCCTTCTGTCTCCCTCGCCTCCCTCAAACACACACACACACACACACACACACACACACACACACACTCCTCGTGCTATCACCATAGGACCCTCCCCCTCCCACTTAATTCCTTCCATCTGCAAAATCGCTTTGTGAACAGCCTTCGCTGAGGGGGGCCCCCGGGTTCCTGCCCAAGGAAGGGCTCCCCTTCTCCTCCCCCCATCTCTTGCACTTCTCCTGTTTCTACTCCAGGCTGGCCTCTGCTTTTCTCTCCTCTTCTGTTCCCTGGCTCCAACATCAGCTCTCCCTAGTGCCTCTGAAGGGGATGCAGGACCCTGGCCTAGAAGACCTCGGAAACCCACATCTTCCTGGAGGAGCCCGCACTAGCCGGTGGCTTCCCAGATCCCGGGGCCTCCATTCCCCTCTGAGTCCCAGAATGGTGTGGGCGGCCGATATCCTGGGACCCAAGAACCAGGCCCAACCTCTCGGTGCCAACTCAGAGGAATTGAGTGCCCTTTGGGGACTCAAGTCACCTCCACCTCCTTTGGCCCTGAAGCCAGCCATTCAGCCTGGTGTTCAAATGCCAGAAAACAGACTTCTGAGTAGCCACCTCACCTCTGCCAACCCGCCTGCGTTCTCTGTAATATGGGCATCTGTTGGATGGAGGCATGAGTTCAGTAAATAGAAGCTGCTTCAGGAAGGTTCCTTGTCCCTCAACCAGCCACCATGCCAGGACACCTCGCACATCTGTAGATGCTTGGAATTAACGGCTTTCAGTGTGACTGAGAGCTAGCCTGTGCCACCAACTGAGAGGCCCTTTGATCTCCTTGGTTTGAACCAGTTCGCCCATCAAACAATCTGGCAGTTACTAATTCAAATGACAACATGTATGCTAATAAAATCCCAATCCACTTCTTCATCCCAGTGTATCTATAAGCTGGATGTAGTGGCACAGGTCTGAAATCCCAGCATCGGGGAGGTGAGACTTGAGACTAGAGGATCAGAAGTTCAAGGTCAGCCTGGTCTGTGCAGTGAGCTTGATGCTAGCCGGGGCTGCAGTGGGTTAGTCTGGTGCTGCTATGTCTTCAAATGCTAAACTCTGCACCCCAAGTTCTGGTTGCTGCAAGAAGAGCAGATTCTCCTGCATAGCATCGTTTGTTGTAAAAACTTTGCCCCCCCCCAAGTGTTGTGGATTTGGTCTGCCGCTGTGATAATGTTAATGGGGTTCCCAAAACTGCATAAGAATCCACTTGTAAGATGTTAAGGGTCCCTACCCCCAGTTGGATCTGATTAGTAAGTAAAGTTGCCAGAGGCCAATGGCTGGGCAGGGAGACAGAGGCAGGACTTTAGGATTCTTGGGCAAGGGGACCAAGAGCAAAAGATTTAGAACCACCATGCCAGGGAAAGGGGTAAGAAGCAGGCCTGAGAGGTGCAAAAGAGACCATTCATGTAAGAGCTGGGGAAGAGTGCCCCCCCCTCACACCCCGCATTGGGTCTAGGGCAGCAAAGATGAAATATAGATTTTGGTAAGAAATAACTCAGGAATAACGAAGGGGAGGTGTTAGGCACACGGAAGTTTAAGAGTGGCCCAGCCCTTGAGCTGTTTAAGGCATATTTGTGTGTGTGTGTGTGTGTGTGTGTGTGTGTGTGTGTGTGTTTCATCCGAGAACCCAGGGCAGGTAGTGAGGAATTCGTGATGCTGCTGCTACTGCCAATGCAGCCTCAGGTGGTGTGACTTAATCATCTACTGCTGTCAGTGATTGGTTAATAAAGATGCCTACAGCCTGTAGCTGGTAGGCAGGGCTTCAGTTCCCAGGCGTGGGGTCTGAGGCAGGGACTATTGAGGGAGAAGGGGAGAAGAGGGAAGGAAGTCACCAAGGGTGGGTAGATTGTAAGCCCACAGCCTAGAGGGCCAGCCTGTTGGAGTAGAAGCGGCCCAGGCAGAACATGACAGGTGGTATCTTGGGGACCACCACCAGGAAATAGACAAAACATCATAGAGGGTTAGTATCTATCTACCCAGTACTAGTGCTTTAAGGCATTTTATAAATACAAAGGTTTTGTGTCTTTTGTTTGGGAACTACATGATCTAAGCTAGGGTAGAAACTCCTAAATCTTATTTACTACAACACTGGGTGACATGAGACCCTGTTCAAATAAGACAAAACACCTCAGCATCTCTACATTCCTGCAAGAGATTTTGAGCTCCTAAAAATATGGCTAGGATTTGAAACCACCTTCCTCAGAGTTTATAAAGACAAGAGAGAAGGGCTGGAGAGATGGCTTAGCCATTAAGAGCAAGTATTGCTTTTGCAGAGGACCTGAGTTCGGTTCCCTGTGCCTCTGTCTGCTGCCTCACAGCCACCAAAATCTCCAACTCCAAAGGACTCTGATACCCTCTCCTGGTCTCCTTGGGCACCCAAACTCAACATGACCATAAACTATACCTCATCACATACTCACACATACATGCACGTATTCAAAATAAAATAATGTTTTTACAAAGATGTGTATGTTGGGGATTGGTTCTAATGCTTTGAATTAATCCTGGCCCCAAAATGGGGAATCTGCATGTTCAAACACTGAAGGTCCTTATCCCCAAGTGGTTTTTGATCGATCAATAAAGAGCCAACGGCCAATGGGTGGGTGGAGAGAGACAGAGGTGGAACTGTTTAGATTGGCTCAGGCTAGGAACTGGAAGGGAGGAAGACGAAAAGATTCCCATGTCTGAGAGAGAGATTGATCGGACTTAGAGCGACAGAAGAAAACTCATCCAAAATGTAGGTGGAAAGGCAAAGCGGCCCTAGGGGAGGAGTGGCCGTAAGGGAGGAGTAGCCCGGAAAGGCACAGATTTAAAAGGTGTTGAGCCAGGAGTGCTGGCGGGAAATGTATGCTAGCAGGGCAGAGGATTAGAACCACCCTGCCTTTGAGCCAGTCAAGGCATATTTAAAATTAACTGGTGTGTGTGTGTGTGTGTGTGTGTGTGTGTGTGTGTGCTTCATTTGCAAATCCAGATAGCTCTTGGGCGGGTGTTCGAGTGTAACCCATCAGGAGCACAAAGCAGTTTTACTAATTACTGCTACACAGGTAATATCTTCCACCTGCACAGGGAACCCAGAGGAGAGCCTGAGATGCCCAGCAACTCTTGGTTTTAATTGTCTCCCCCGTTTTCCGGATGAAGTTACCCCTTGGTGTCACAAAGAATGCTATTTCCCCCTAGTATGAATTGCAGAGCCAGGCTGCTTTAGAAGTCAGACAGGTAACCACCATTCCCGCCTTGAGACTAAGGCTCTGATGCCCACTTTAGAGACGCTGGTCTCTTTCTGGCCTCCAGAATGATTGTGATGCCGGAAGGGTACTTGTTTTAAATGACAGCCTCTGCTTCTTTCTCCCCTCCCTCTCCTTGCATTTCCTATGCGGAGCCTGGTGCATGACTAGGGGTTGGTAGGGCTGAGAGATAGGCAGATGGAAGGGTAGTACGATTAGGCTCCTTCGAAGTCTGGCTGGCCTCTGTGGGTGTACATGTGTCTGGTTCCCTCTGTCCTCAGCACATGTTGCTCAACACGTGGGCTCTGGACCCAGCAAACGATCGGTACATGGGAGCAACCTATGGGCAGCTGGTTTGGACAGCAGCTAGCTGGCCTGAGGGCAGCCCCCGGATGGCTGCTGGAGACAAACACTACAAATTTCCCTAGATAACATGAGCTGTGGGATGGGGCTGTGGGTAGAAGTGACAGGAGGGAACCCGAGGACGGATACTCAGCCAATAGGCTGGGCCAGATCTCCTGCCCACCCCCCACCACCCCACCCCCGTGCCTCCCTGCTCAGACACACACTTTAACAAGAGCAAGTGACTGGCTGGAAGTCACACAGTAACTGCTCCTAACTGTACCCTGGTTCCCTTACTGGTCCCACACTGGAAGCTTTGCCCCAGCTGGTAACCTTGGAACTGGAGTAGGAGAGAGTGTTCGTGCGAGGCCTGCAGTCTCCGCCTCCTTCACACCTGAGGAGACTATTCTATGGGACCAAAGAGAGAAAGAAATCAGGATCCGGAGAAGCTGGACAGGTTCCTACCCTCTGTTTAAACTGGAAGCATTGCTAGCACACCTATCCCTAACCTCTCCTCCAGGGCCTGGTGGAGCTAAAAGAGTTTGACCAGAATGTGCTGTTGGCAACCGTGTGGCAGAGAAGGGTGGCACTGGCCACTTCAGTGACAATAATATTCATGCTGTCTAGGAAAAATGAGGAAGGAGGTAGTGTGGACATCTCTATCCTGAAGTCACCCAGGAAGTGGGTCTGAGAAGCCTTAGAAGGGTTTTGGACCAAGAACTCTGAGGTCTAAAGAATAGGAGGACCTGGAGGAAGGAGAGGGAGCTGAGCCCTGGGGGAGCGGGGCGGGGGGCTGTACGGCGAAGGAATGAGCCAGGAAGATGGGGCTTTACTATCCCGTACAAGCCAGGGTGATCATCTCTCTGCAAGGCAGTGCACGGTGATTTATCACTCTAAGAAATCCAGGAATCCAAGGATCTCTTGGTGTTCCCGTATAGCATCAGGAATGCAGTGAAGTGCCCACATCGGACAGGGCTGGGGTTCTTCTCCCCCTGGACCAGGGCCAGGCAATTGGGTGTTTTCAGACTCTGTGTTGACACAGAAGGTGTCAGTTTACAGCAGAGAGGGCAAAATGACAAATGTTCTCCCTACAAATGCCTGTCCCTGCCCCATCCCCCACCAGGATGGCTCTCTCTAGGGCAGACACATCTTCCGGAATCTGACTTCTGATCCTCCTCAATGCAGTGCTCCAGGTTCCCATTCACAAGAAACTGGCATTAATCCACAAAGTGGAAATTCCTTTGCACCCCACTTTCTGTTCCCCTTCCCTGAATGCCTACACTGAAGGCAGCTTCTCATCCTGGACACAGACCCTTGTCATCAGGGCACATAGCTTAGTTAGACTTCTCCTCCACTGACCCCAGATACCCTTCTGCACTGAACAGATGGTAAAGCCATAGAGCAGCCTGACCACACTAGAGCCCTCACACAGACTCCTGACCAGCCTTTAAGAGAGCAGCCAGAGACCAGCGATTGTAGTGCAGTTGAAGACTGTTTGCCTAGCATGTGTGAGGCCTTGCATTACACACCCAGCTCTGAGAGAGAGAGAGAGAGAGAGAGAGAGAGAGAGAGAGAGAGAGAGACAGACAGACAGACAGACAGAGCACACAAGCACAATTACCAACCCTTCCCACCACTCACAACCTGCAGCCTGGGAGACTGGGTCCCAAGGTTGGTGATTGTGCTCACTTTTGACCCTTCTCCTCTCCTCTCCCTCCCTCCCTCCCTCCTTCCCTCCCTCAACCCCCCCCCTTAGAGACCAAACTCTTCCCATCTATGAGACATTGATAAGCTGACTGTTCCACCTGAACAGTATCCTGTTGAGGAGGGAAATAAACACCTGCTGTTGCTTGAATCCCCGGAACTCTGCCGGAACGAGTGGCCTGAGGGCCTGTTGCTCCTGAGGGCCTGTTATGTGCCTGCTTGGTCTCAGGGCTACAGGACCCTGAGAGGTGACCATGAGAAGGACAACCTGTATGCTGAAGGCCTGGACAACCTGCACATATGGCCCAGTCAATCTGACAGAATCTCTACGTTTGGGGAACCTGGAAGTCACAGAGCCAGGCCGAGGAGCATCTGACAGACGGTCGTGGGTGCGTGGCAACTACTCTGCTCTCACCTGCTGATTCCACATCCATTTCCAAGCCTTGAAAAGAGGGAATGGAAAGGCAGGTGGTATGCAGTCCATCAGCTGTCCATCAAAGCTTCCACCGCTGGAGGGACCCCAGGTCTCCAGGGGGCACTGGCTACTCCAGAGAGAGATGCCTCCCAACTCTAACACCCGTGGAACCCCATCCCCCAGATGAGGGTGACTACTGGCCTCCCCCATACCTCTAGAACAGGCTCCCAGGGGAGTCTACCTACGAGTATCCCGCCTTCTTCAGGATCAGCTCAACACTGACCGTTTGTGATCACCCAGGGTCAGGGGTCCAAACAAGAGCATGACCCCCACGCATCCCGGCGGTGGGAAACAGTCTGTCGTTCTCCTGGGCTTTGGCTTATGTGACATCTGTTTGGAAGATGGGATGAACGGCTCTGAAACCGAGTGAAACTCTCTATGTGACTTTGAGAAAATCCTTGTCAGCATCAAAGAACCGAGGGGGAGTTGACAGCCACTTGGCGGCCACCTCCCTAGTCATCCTGTGTCTTCTTCACAGACCCACTCGGATTCTTTCTATGCTAGTTATCAGCATGGAATCCTAATACCTGTTTGTCTCGGCACACAATGGCTTGCCTGTCCGTACTTCATTCCTGGCCCTCCGTCTACATTATACCTGAAGTGTTTCCCAGCTCTAACACACATGGGCCCCGTCCTCCAGATAAGCGAGCAAGCTGACTTCCCCCATGCCTCTAGAACATGGAGGAAAGCCAGTATCCTGACCTAAGGGAGTCTTCCTGCAGTATCTCCCCCTTCGAGATCAGCTGAAAACTGACTTCTTGTGATGGTACCCTCCACCCTACCTACTAGATAGCTCCCCTCTGTCCTTGACTCTCTGGTGTTGGCTTGGTGTGACAGGTGTAAAGCTCCCCCCACCTTGCTTCCCACCCAGCCCACCGCTGGACTGTGAGCAGCGTGGCGGCTATAATCTCCTCTGCTTGCTCAGCTCTGCGCCACAGCATGCCTTCTGTTTACTTAAGGGATGAAGTAATAAACTCAGTATGTCCTTGTGGTTTCCAGGCTCAGATATGCAGACTATCGCGCATGTCATGGAACAGCTCAGAGACACGGGGCTTGAAGAATGGCAAGAAGCTCCGGCAGGGATTGCACACTGCCAGCATGTGCTGGCCATCTGTGTCCTTTGCTACATTTGAATGTGCCCCAAGGTTCATGTCCTGGACATGTCGTCCCTGCACTATCAGTATCGAGAAGCAGAGCTTTCAAGAGGCAATTAGATGCTGGGAGTGTAGCTCTAAAGTAGAGTGTTTGCCTAGCATCTGTGAGGCTCTGGGTTCGATTCCCTGCACTCATCCTGAGAGGACTAATAGCACTTTGAAGGGATGGGGCTTATCATAAGCGCTAGTTGTCCTAGTTAGGCTTTGTATTGCTGTGATGAAACACCACGACCTGAAGCAAGCTGGGGAGGAAAAGGTTGATTTGGCTTACATTTCACATTGAAGTCCATCACTGAAGGAAGTCAGGACAGGCATTCGAGCAGGCCTGAAACCTGGAGGCAAGAGCTGATACAGAGGCCATGGAAGGGAGTTGCTTATTGGCTTGCCTCTCCAGGCTTGCTCAACCTGCTTTCTTATAGAACCCAGGACCACCAGCCCAGGGGTGGCACCAACCACAATGGTCTGGGCCCTCCTGCACCAATCACTAATTAAGAAATGCTTTTCAGCCAGATCTTAGGAAAACATTTTCTCAATCGAGGTTCCTGCCTTTCAGATGGCTCTAGCTTATGTCAAGATAACAAAAAACTAGCCAGCTCCACACTTTTCTGCCTTCCTTTTGTATATGTATATACGTGAGTGTGTGTGCAATTTTATGTAGGTGTGCACGCGTGTGAGTATGCCTGCATGTGCAGCCTGTGTCTCACTCAGTCTCTCTTTACCTTTTTATTAAGGCAGGGTCTCTTGCATAGAAGCCATGGAGACTGAGGCCAAGAGATCTCAGTGATCAGCATTTAACAGACACCCATAAATGGGCAAAACTCTAGGAACGGTGGTTATTGGGTGCTCAGCACTAAGTGGGTCTCTCCATTAATCCCTCCCCTAAGGCTCACAGGGGTGGAAAGAATGAGCACGACCTTTGCTACACAGTGAGTTTTAGGCTTGGGCTAAGAGTGCAACAACAAGAAAAAAGGACTCAGATGCGGTGTCTGCCACTGAGTGTGCAGTGCGTATTCAGTCAGTGAGCCCATCTCCTCTCAATATGTCAGCTGTCGCGTTACATATGGCCATAGGCAAGGCTCTTCCCAACCCCCCTCCCAGCCTACACACACACACACACACACACACACACACACACACACACGCACACATTCTCGAAGCTTCCTGCAGCTCTTGCTCTCAGGGCAACTTTGCTGAAGATCATCCTGAGATGCCCCTCCTGGGGAGACACATTGAAAGCCAAATGAAAGACAGAGGGGGAAGGGTCCTGCTCTCCCTCCCACCCCAGCAGAAGCATCTGCATCTCTGTGTCTCGGGGTGAAGATCATGGAGGAGCAGCCTCTATAAGGATCACAGAATCTTGAGAAGAGATTTTTGACTGTGTTCACTACATGTGTACAGATGTATGTATGTGGGTCTCTGTGTGTGTGCACACATGCACATACACATGTGCTTTTGTCCTCAGAGAGTTTCATGATGGAGTGGGCAGACATGACCCGATAATAGGTGGCCAGACCTGGGTGGTGGATGGTCCTGAGGAGTGGGGAGGAGGTGGGGACTGAAAGGTGTTCAGGGAGGGAGAGGTGTGACCGATGTGCTCTGTCAGGACACTGGCTGCTCTGTGAGCTTGGTCTGGTCTGGAAAGGAGAGGAGTTACTCATTCACCCAGATTTACAGAGTCGCTGCTTCGTGTAGCAGAACACGGGTTCCATTGAGAAGGCTAGACTAACTCTATGACAGGCTTCAAATCAGTTCAGGAGACTAGGCCTGAATCCCTATTTCCAAGAACTGGGCAAGTCCAGGGCTCAGAAGCTGCTCCACCACCTGGCCTGAGGCAAGGACAATAGATCAGCAGCAGTTTCCAGACTTCCTCAGCAACAGTTTCCAGACCTCCCCAGCAAGTTCTGAGCCCCCAAACCCCCATAATGGAATGTTCGCAGAGATGGACCCAACAGATTAACATAGAAGTCACCTACCCAGGAATTCCCTAATGTGCTTTAAATCAAGTGTGAGCTCACTTGGTTGTCTCTCTGTCTTGGTAATGGGAGACCAGACTTTTGCAGAATAAAGTACTCTTTGTGTTTGAATACCATTTGAATCTGGGGTATCATTCTTCAATGACTCATGGACCCTTACAAATCAGTTACACCATGTGCTGGAAATACGACCACTAGTGAAAAATAGGGAAGTTATAACTTCAGTAAGCTTCCACTTTACGGGAGGCACTTAGACCATAAGTAAGGAAGTGTGATACACGGCACAGTAGAATGTGTGGACGCTGGTAAGGCCCCATTGCTGGACACACAACACATTCTGGCTGAAAAACAGAGACATCAAGCTGGAACTGACTGAGAACTTCCTTCTAGCTGGCTAAATTCCACAGTCCTGAAATGTGCTATGCACATCACTGGGGGGGGGGGGGATCCATCAATATTATTACCGCACCTTCCATTATGAATCTGCTAGGAAAGCTATACCCTCTGATGCAATAGTGACAATTGGTTTTAATTGGAATTGAGACCCGAGCCACAGAAAGTAACTCAGACCTGGTACCATAAATGTGGTCACATGCCTATGGCTGGGACAGTCATAGGTCCAAGGTAATACCTACAACTGTTATCTTGCTATGTGGACGTGTTGTTAAACATTTATGGATGGATGGATGGGTGGGTGGGTGGGTGGGTGGGTGAATGGATGGATGGATGGATGGATGGATAGATAGATAGATAGGGATGGGTAGATAGGGATGTAGATAAATAGATATGAGTGGATATATAGAAAGATAAATGATAGATAGGAATCAATGATAGATAGATAGATAGTTAGATAGATAGATAGATAGATAGATAGATAGATAGATAGATAGTCACATAGATAGATAGATAGATAGATAGATAGATAGATAGATAGATAGATAGAGCTGGCCTCAACTGAAGTGGAAACTTACGGGTTCTTTGGAAAGTCAGTTGTTTCAGATGGTGTTGTGCTGGGGCACACACGTGGGGGAATGCTTTCCTGAAGCAGACACAAGGGAAAGAATGTTCTGCCAAATCAAGCACGTGAAAGGACACTCGATGAAGGAATCTTTGCTAACGGCTCACATGTATTGGAATGCACCAGAAAGCTTCTGGTGGTGTGCTGCAGTTTCTTGCTGCTTCCAAGGACTCAGGCTGATTGGTGGAGTGATGTCAGCTGAGACAGACTCCCGTCCTCCTGCTGACTTGTGCTGAGGAGGCTGAGGTCTAGCTGTCCCTGCTCGGTCATGCCACCACTGCTGCTAACCCAACTCTACCGAACCGAACTGCTGGTGTATCCATCAAGTGTTTGCGAGTGATTGAGCGGCTGCTGCTAACCCATGAACTGGACTGCCGATTTCCTGACAACACAGTGGGAGCTGCTCCAAAGAACCTTTCTAAACAGGTTCACTTCCTTTGTATCCTTTCTTCCCCACTCCTCTGGTGGGTGGTGGGTTAGAAGGGAGGTTAAAGTGTTTAAGAAGCATCATTAAAAGTAGGATTTGAAAAAAATTAAAGTTACGCTCAACCTCAAACCAAAAAAAAAAAAAAAAAAAAAAAAAAAAAAAGCTTCTCTCTTCCGCGATCAGCAACAAATGCAGAGAAGCCTAAGAGGCCAAAGGGTAAGAGCGATGGCTCTCGGGTGCTCTCAGGTTCAATGCGACCTCTCTACCAATCTGCACCCCCCCCCAGGCCCAGAAAGCAGCAGGGAAGAGAGGGGGGAGAGAATGTAAGAGCCGTAAAATGCTGTCTTCCGAACATGATCTGCTCACTGCACACATGAACTCACTGCAGCTATGGCTACCCGCCTAGATCAAGCCAACAAGATTAGTCGACGTTCCAATAGGCAGCCCCGACTGACCTCCGTGTGTTATTAAAAAAGAAAGCAAAAAGGAGAAATGAACTTGGTGTGTCATATAAAAAAAAAACAAAAACAAAAAGAAGAGCCGTGAGGGGCTGGAGAGATGGCTCAGCGGGTAAGAGCACTGACTGATCTTCCAGAGGTCCTGAATTCAAATCCAAGAAGAAAAAGAAGGAGGAGGAGGAGGAGGAGGAGGAGGAGGAGGAGGAGGAGGAGGAGGAGGAGAAGGAGAAGGAGAAGGAGAAGGAGAAGGAGAAGGAGAAGGCATCAAAGGATAAAGGAGAGCGATTAGATTAAGAAACACTAAAAGAAAATCAAGAGTAGCAAAGCAAGAAAGTGGGATGGAAAAGTCCAGGTGTGGGGTTGAGCCTACAGCTTCTCTGGTGGGACACCGGGCCAGCATCCGTAAGGCCCTAGCTCAATCTCCAGAAATCAGGCATCGTGGTGAAGACGGAAGGATAAGGAATTCAAGGTCATCCTCAGCAACATAGTGAGCTTGAGGCGAGCCTGTGGCAGCTGAAATGGTGTCTCCAAAAGAAGAGGAGGAGGAGGAGGAGGAGGAGGGGGAGGAGGAAGAGGAAGAAAAGAAGACTCCCCTTGTACAGGACAGAGAATCAATCATACATGATGGCTCTTGCCTTGATCCTAGCTTCTTGGAAGTCTAAGGCAAGAGGATCGCAAATTTAAAGCCCTAACCAGGAGTGATGACACGTACGCTTAATCCCAGCACTCAGGATGCAGAGGCAAAGGCAGGCAGATCTCTGAGTTTAAAGCCAGCCTGGTCTACAGCCTGAGTTCAAGGCCAGGGCTACACAGACACCCTGTCTCAAAAAAAAAAAAAAAAAAAAAAAAAAAAGTTCAAGGCCTACTTGGGCTACATAAGGAATCACTGTCCCAAACTAAAAGGAAAAAAAAAATCAAGTCAAGAATTGCTTTAATGAAGCCCCTGGAAATAGCCTCTTGGGGAATTGACAAATGAAGACCTGAATAAAGGGGGTGTGTCCCCGATGCAGAGATGATGGGATTAAGACAAGCAGAGCTTTAGATTCTCAGGCAGAGCGTGGCAGGTTGGGCTTGCTGACATGCGTGTGGATTCTCAGCCTCCAGAATGGTGGGCACTCTACCCCTCTCCTGCCTGCGTTTGTTTTCTGCCCCGTGGGCTGTTTCTCTGGAACCCCGGGCTGCTGCCTTCCGTGCTCACGCCACAATGCTGTAGTCTCCTCGGTTGTGGTTGCATAAGACTTTTTTTTCCCCCTCCGCATCACCTCGGTTAAGTGACAATCCAACATGGCAAGCTGGAGACTCTTCTTGTGGCCTCAGTCTCAAGCAGGTATGCTGGCCCAGGCAAAAACAAGGGCTGAGTTTGCCATGAAATACTATCCGGAGGCGCAGTGAGCCTCTCAGGGTGGAAGGCCTGGAATCTCAGGTTGGTATGCTGTGGGGCCCTGTGCCCTGGCCAAAGCTCTTCACTGATCTGGAATATTCCCCAGCAACAGCTTTCTATAGGGGTAGGTTCTAGTTTCCTATCTGGGACCAGGAGCTAAGCAGTGCCCTCCTGGGCTCCGCCCCCAGAGCCTGGTTCAGAGTGCTGGGCCTTGACCTTATGCAGGCACTACATTTTTTTTTCTCTCGGAGCAGGATCCCACACCTCTACCCTAGCAAACGCACTGCCCTGAGCTTGATAGGAAGCCAGGATAGATGGTGGTTTTGTTTCAAGTAGAACAGCATCTTTGAATCCCCTCTGCTATGTGCCAGGATGTCCCCTTTCTCCCAGTCTTCGTCTGTGAAAGTAAAATGGTTTTATTCTCCAATGTGAAGCAGACCCAGGGGGGATCTTAGTGATCCTTGGTCGTCATCAACAGTCACCATTAAAAGCTTTAATTAATTGCATAATGTGTGCTTGTTTTTTTAGGGTTGGTCACTGCCCCTGGGGGAATTTGTTATCGGAGACAGATAAAGTTGTCCAAGATGCCAGCACAAGAAGCAAGACTTGCAAACCCAAGGAGGAATCTGGAACTCGACAGATGGAAAGGATCTGAATGGAGGGAAAACAGATTCACGTCCTGGGTCTGACACCAAAGGCTCATGTGGCCACCCAGTAGGAAAGCGGGACTTTAGGAGACCGAGAATCTTTTGTGCTCTGAAGCCCATTAGCAAGGCAGGGAGAGCGCAGGCCTCAGACAAGGGAAACATTCTCCAGCTCATGTACCTCAAGAGGTGCTTGTTCTGCAAGAGACGGACAACAATTTTGGCTCTTTAATAAAAACTAACATAGGAGCCGAGGAGATGGCCCACAGAGCAAGCACTGGGACATCAGTTAGGATTCCTACACTCATAGGAAAGCTGGGTGTGGCACTTGTGCCTAAAACCCCAACCAACATCGGAGCAGAAGAGACAGGAAAACCCTGGGGACCCCTCAGGCCAGCCAGTCTAGCTGAGAGACCTTGTCTCAGAAAATCAAGGGAAGGGCTGGGGAGATTGCTGCCAAGCCTGATGACCTGCGTTTGACCCAGGGAACCTCTGTGATGGAAGGAAATAACCACCATCCCCAGAATATTGACCTCTGACCTCTACACACACACTTCACATGTCCTCACAACCAACCAACCAACCATGGCATTTAACAATTTAAAAAAATGAAATGGAGAGAGAAGATGCCTGACATTGACCTCTACATACATGTGCATAAGTGAAAGCACCATCATACATACATATATGTATATGTATGTATATATGTATATATATGTATATATGTGTGTATATATATATATGCAGACACACACACACACACACACACACACACACACACACATAGCTTAGTCTATAAGGTACTTACCTAGGGTCTAACCTCAGGACCTCATAAACCAGGTATGGGAGTGTGCACTTGAAATACCAGCCCTTAGGAAGCAAAGGCAGGAGTTCCAAGTTGTCCTTATTTACTACATAGGGAGCTTGAGGCAAGCTGTATAGCCTGAGCTAGGCTAGATACACCCTGTCTCTTTGTGTGTGTCTGTGTGTGTGTTTTTAATTTATAAATAAATCATATATTATAATTATATAATTATATAATAAATTATAAATAATTCTGTTTTTAATGAGCAAACAATTTGCTTAGACATTTCTCCAAAGAAGAGGAATGAATCACCCTAAGGCACTGAACCTCCTTAGTGAGCAGAGAAATGCAAATTAAAACCACAGTGAAATACCTCCTTACACCTACGAGGATCAGGGAGGGTGTGGAGACGCTGGAGTCTGAGTGCCGCTGTGGGACATGATGCAGCCATTGCACACAGTCTGAAGGTTGCTTAAAGAGTGAGACAGAATTATGACATGACCCAGCAAAAAGGATCTACCCAAAAGAACCGAAAACAGGGGCTCAGATGTCCACAGATGATCATGGTGGCAGTACTCACGTTACAAGGGGCAGGAACCACAAACTCCATGATCTGGTGGAGGGGGGAGGAAGTGTTGATATTCATCCCAGAGGAGAAATAAATCGCTGGTCCAGGTAGAGCATGCCAAGCCTAGAAAACCTTAGCGTGAGTGCAAAAGCCCTACGGAAAGGGTCCACTGTTTAAGGATTCTATTTAAATAAATGTCTGAAATAGGCAAGTTCATTGACTCAGAGAGCAATCTGCAGGGACTGAGGGCTGGGGGGGTGGGGGGCGGGGACAATGGTGATCGTCTGCTCAATGGGCGTGGCTTTTCATTTGGGGCTGAAAATGCCCTGGAATTTAATAGTGCTGATAGTTGTCCCACCCAGGACTACAGTCAGGAGCAACCACTCTCTTTAAAGGAGTCACCCTTCTGCATGTGAATCTCGATATCAAAGAAAAAGAAGACTGAGGAACTGCCAGGGTCGCAGCAGGAAGTGCCTTCCAGCGCCTGTGAAGGAGTGTGGGCGTTTCCCATCTCGGTCTTTGTGGCACTAGGGCCCTGCCACAGGCACTTGAGCAAAAGGGAAGAGATGCTGCCGGGTTGGGTGCCACGATGGCCGTGGGTGCAGGCCATTTGAAGGAGAGGAAGTTGAGGAGCAGCTGGCTCCAGTCTAATTTCCCCAGGGAGACTGCCAAGCTCCCTCAACTTGTCCCGCTCCGGTCCCTGCCGGAGAGCTTTCTCTGCTCGCCTACAAGCTGTGCATCACCAGACACCTGGCCTTGACTTCATTCCAATGCTGCGAGACCCTGGACCGGAAATCATTCCCCTTCAGCAAGCATCTACTCCAACCAGCTGGGCCCCTGAAAGGGGTGGAGAAGGGCTGGTCCTTGTCTCTCGGTGGCACCATTAGGGTGTGGACAAGACACCAGCTGCATCTCTGTTTTCTGCTTCTCTGGAGACCTTGCTGCAAACTGAGGAATTTGAGAGGATTCTTTCTGTGGAAACCCATGGGGCAGAGGAGGAGAAAACCTATTATTGGTATTTCCATATAAAGCCTCTATGGTGGTTTAAATATCTATGGCCCCCATAGACTCATGTGTTCGAATGCTTGGCCCTTAGGGAGTGGCACTGTGGAAGAAGGTGTGGCCTTGTTAGAGGAGGTGTGTCGCTGTGGAGTCAGGCTCAAACTCATGCCCAGTGGGACACACCGGCTCCTTCTGCAGCCTTCAGATCAAGATGTAGAACTCTCAGCTTCTTCTCCAGAGCCATGTCTGACCACGTGCTGCCAATGGACTAAACCTCTGAAATTATAAGCCAGACTCAAGAAATGTTTTCCTTCATAAGGGTTGCCTTGGTCATGATGTCTCTTCACAGTACTAAAATCCGAGGACAGCCTCCAACTGCTAACAGCTGAGAAGAGGGTTCAGAAAGACTGTAAAAGCCAGAGGACCGGGAGAGCTGCTTCAAAATAGTACCTTCTAGAAAGGACAGGGATGCTGACATGCAAGCATGGGTGAGGGAAATTTAACAAGGCTACACACTTAAATGAAGAGCTCCAGGCAGTCCATGGCTGCCTGAGGGGAGGGTGATCAGTTCTCTCCGGGAACCGTCCCTCTGATGGGAATGGTCCCTCTGATAGACTTCCCAAGCCTAAGTGATCAGTCCTAAACATGTGTACATGTAGACAACACTAGCTGGATTCAGTAGGGTGTGTGTGTGTGTGTGTGTATGTGTGTGTGTGTGTGTGTGTGTGTGTGTGTGTGTGTGTAACAACAATTGAAGAAGAGGTGATGAACTTGAAAGAGGATGAGGGAACATGTGAAGAATTGAAGGGGAAAGGGAAGAGTATAGATGATGTAAATACAGTATACTTGTGTGTAAAATTCTTTAAAAAAAATGACTGGCGGTGATGGCACATGCTTTTAATCCCAGCACTTGGGAGGCAGAGGCAGGTGGATTTCTGAGTTTGAGGCCAGCCTGGTCTACAAAGTGAGTTCAGGACAGCCAGGGCTACACAGAGAAACTCTGTCTTGAAAATACCAAAAAAAAAAAAAAAAAGAAAGAAAGAAAGAAAGAAAGAGAGAGAGAGAGAGAGACAGAGAGAGAGAGACAGAGACAGAGAGAGAGGGAGAGAGAGAAAGAGAGGAAGGAAGGAAGGAAGGAAGGAAGGGAGGGAGAGAGAGAAAGAGAGAGAAGGAAGGAAGGAAGGAAGGAAAGAAAGAAAGAAAGAAAGAAAGAAAGAAAGAAAGAAAGAAAGAAAATGTTTTTAAAGATGAGACGGCCAGGAGAGGGGATCCTGAGTGCACAGGGCCAGATTGGGGCAGATTCAGCAACAGATGCCATGGAGCATGTGGTCACCAAAGGCACTTGAGGTCCTGTGGGAGCTGGTGTAGGAGGTGGCTTAGAGGTCACACCCTTCAAACAAGCACAGCCTCGGGGGAGCCGGGACTCCTCCCTGTGATGGAGGCCGTTTGGTTCCGAGCAGTAAACTGCAGCTGACCTGGAGACTGGCCAGTGCTTCAGAGGCTGAACCTCTCCCGTTAGCCCTCTAGATCCTTGTAGACTGGCCAAGAGCAGCTCCAGAGGTAGGCAGGGGAGCTGCTGGACCCCAGAGAAGGCCTGTTCTCGGACGTGAGGCAGGAAGAACAGGCCTCGCCTCAGCGGAACTCAAACTGCTCCAAGCCCTTCTCACTGGCCTTCCCAAAGCTCTGTGAAGCAGGCTGTCACTTCCCACTTCACGGGGATGGAAACTGAGTCAGGGAGTAAAACTGCTTGGGTGACATCTCGCTGCAACTCTGGGTGGCAAACTCGGACGATAACCGAGGCTGCAACCCACGCCCCTAAACTCAGCCCCGTGGACTCTTTGCAGCCTGAGAAAATATTAATGCGAAAATGGCATGATCAGAGAAGGAGGTGTGTGTGCCATAAACTGGGAATCTACTGGCCTAGGCCTGAGGAAGTGGGAACACTGCCTAAACCCGCAGTCATTGGCCAAATAGTCACGAGTCATCCTAGCAACCAGATCTTCATCCCATCCTTCTCTGGGAACAAAACCTCTGGTGTGCTTTCCAGGGAAGAAAGGGAACACCTGGGAAACTCTTGACCCTGGCAGAAAATGGCTTGGTAATGCAGGAGAAGAACCATGGTTGTAATTCTGGGATTACGGTTATGAAGCTACTATGCCTCGTTCCTGGCATTCAGACTCAAAGAGTCCTGAGATGGACCCTTCATAGTCCAAATAACCCCCCCCCAAAGTATCTACAGACAGAGAGGACCAAACGTGGGCTTTGAAAAGCAGTTAGCAAGCACCTCCCCCACAACCCCCACTGAAGAGTCTTGGGCTTGTGTAAAAGTTGTTTCAATCAGGACTCTCAGCATTCAAGAGGCTGAGGGAGGAGTATTATTACAAGTCTGAGGCCAGCCTGGGCTGCATATCCAGTTCTAAACCAGCCAGGAATACATACTGAATCTCAGTTTTAAAACTAACACCAAGGCGAACATGGTGGCGCACGGCTTTAGTCACAGCACTCAGGAGTCGGAGGCATATGGGTCTCTGAGTTCAAGACCAGGCTGGTCTATGTAATGAAACCCTGTCTTAAAAAAGCAAGGAAACAAACAGGAAACAAAGAGAAGAAAGAAACAAAGAGACCGGGCAGTGGTGGCGCATGCCTTTAATCCCAGCACTTGGGAGGCAGAGGCAGGCAGATTTCTGAGTTCGAGGCCAGCCTGGTCTACAGAGTGAGTTCCAGGACAGCCAGGGCTACACAGAAAAACCCTGTCTCGAAAAGCCAAAAAAAAAAAAGAAAAAGAAAAAGAAAAGAAAAGGAAAGGAAAGGAAAGGAAAGGAAAGGAAAGGAAAGGAAAGGAAAGGAAAGAAAAAAGAAACAAAGACACCAAAAGGAATTCAGGCTGAAGGGAGATCTCAGGATCCTTCAAGTCTGAATGCCAGGAACAAGGCAGGGTGGTCTCATAACAGTAATCCCAGAATTGGTGGCCCGAAGGCTGTCATGAGTTCAAAGTCAGCCTGGGCCACAGGTAAGTAATACCTCATCTCAGAAAAGAGGAAGTAGGGGGAGGAGGAAAAATAGTAAGAGAGGGGGAGCAAAGGAGGAAGAGGACTAGCAGGAAGAGGAGGAAGAGGGAGGAAGAGGGAGGGGAGGAAGAGGAGGGAGGGGAGGAGGAGAAGCAACAGCCCAGGAAAGGAAAGGCGCCTTGTTCTTCTAGCCCAGAGTCATACACCTGCCTTGACTTCACACAGATTTTGTTAAAATATTCTAACAATTTTATCTAATTTTTTTTGTTGTTGTTCTTTGAGACTGGGTTTCTCTGTGTGTCCCTGGCTGACCTGGAACTCAGTCTCTACCAGACTTCTCAAACTCACAGTGGTCTTCCTGCCTCTGCCTTGCAAGTGCTGGGATTAAAGGTGTGAGCCGCAGCCACCACCACCAGTGAATGAAGATATTTTAATGCTCTCAAATAAATACATCCAAGTTCTCAGAAGGCAGAGGAATGTAAGAGAACTGTAAGAGCATGCTCAAGAAACTCCAAACAAGTAGTCGAGAATTGAAGAGGGGCCCGACATGAAGCGTGTATAGTGAATGTGGTGTGCCGTCTCTAACAGCACATTCTCAGGAAGGGAACTACGACTGGAAATGTCACCAGGACAGTCTTAAGGATGAGGCTATAGGTGGGACCTTATGTGGCTGGCATCCCGACCATGGGGAGGTGTCATGGTAAGATGCAAAAGGAGAGAGCAGAGACTAGTAAGGCTGATTCATCACCTCCTACTTGACTCTGCCCCACACATCAAAATCTCTGTCACTTCCCCAGAAGACTGGCCACAAGGCGCTATTAGGAAATGCACATGCTTCCACAAATAGAGACTAGGGAGAGGTTGAGAGTCTCTTTGATTTATTCTGGGTTCTGTGTGCGTGCATGCGTGCATGTATGTGTACACTGAGCTACACCTCAGATCGATTCCTGGTCCTCCTGTTGCATCGGTACCCCCTCCTACTTCCCGATTTGCATCCATTCCCCAGGCTGAGCCATATCCAGGCAGCAGCATGCTCTGAGACCTTCAGCTCAGAATGCTGAACCATGTTCCCTCCACAGGTCTCGACCAACAAAGCACCAAGCTTGACCCTGGTGGGGACAAGGGGTGGAGACTTGTAGGCACAGGGCATTCTTATATGCCTGAGGTCAACACTGAAGGCAATACTTCACTAACATCCCGTCAACCAGCTAGGGTTAGGATGCAGTGACAGCCCGCATCTCTCTCTCTTTCTCTCTCTCTCTCTCTCTCTCTCTCTCTCTCACACACACACACACACACACACACACACACACACACTAACTTCGAATGCTTGTAGCTCTAGCCACATTGAGGGAGTGTGGAACCTTTAAGACATGGGGCATGGTTATGTCATGGGGTGCTTTCCCGGGAAGGGATTAGTGCTGGCTGCTTGGCAGTGGTTCGTTATAAAGACACCTTAGACAGCTGGCCTCCTCTGCATGTAATTGACCCCTTCTCTATTTTCAGCCATGTTGCAACCCAGCCAAAGAGTCTGTCACTACAGGCTGAAAAGATAGGGCTGCCCGGTCTTGAACTTTCAACCTTCAAAGTGGTATGCTAAGTATGTTTTCTATTTATTATTATTATTATTAGTAGTAGTAGTAGTAGTAGTAGTAGTAGTAGTAGTAGTAGTAGTAAAGTTTTAATACAGAGTAATGGGCCGGGCAGTGGTGGCGCACGCCTTCAATCCCAGCACTTGGGTGGATCTGAGTTCGAGGCCAGCCTGGTCTACAGAGTGAGTTCCAGGACAGCCAGAGCTACACAGAGAAACCCTGTCTCGAAAAAACCAAAAAAAAAAAAAAAAAAAAAAAAAAAAAAAAAAAAAAAGCCAAAAAAAAACCCCAAAAACCAAAAACCAAAAAACCAAAACCAAAAACAGAGTAATGGGGTTCATCAGAGTAAGAATCTTTTTCCTGTAATAAATTCAGCCTTAGACATTTTGTCATAGCCATAGAAAGGGCCCATGATTCTTCATCATCCCTGGAGAGCTCAAATTTGAGCATTGGGGAATGGAGAGGGAGTCAGAACTGGGTGGTAAGTTGGGTGCTGATACTTACTTTCACTCCAGCACTCCGTCCCACTGAAAGTGACAGCAAGGGACAAGAAGACATATAAAACTCACTAGAATAATGAGACCCGGGCAGTGGGAGGAGGGACAGGGAGGATAAGAACATGAGGGAAGAATATAACCGTATTATCGAGCTACCGGAAGCTGGCTGGTCAGAAGCAGGCTTCGAGAAGGCAGGAAATAAGCCGACTTGCATTGTAGGCTCAGCACAAGGCTTTCTTTCCGGTAGAGATAACCATGAAGGTGGAAACAAAGAGAAGTGGTTGGCCAACAGTCTGCTTAATTTCCCAAATATTGACAGTTTGTGCTCACACAAAATCTGGTTTACAAATCCTTCATAATTGTGCACAACTGGAACCAGCCAGCCAGTCCTGCAGTGTGTGAAGAGACGAGAGAGCTGTGCTCCCTCCGTGGAGTGGAACAGACCCACGGAGCCTGAATCGATGTGCGTGGTTCTTCAGTGCATGTTGCTAAAAGGGCCAAGTTTGAAAAGGCTATGAACTGTCTGACTCCTGAACACGACACGGCACTCTGGAAAAGACAAATTCCAGAGAAAGAAATGGGCCAATGATTGCAAGTGGGGAGGGAAAAGCAGGCTCGCGCCGGGACACTTTAGGGCTGCGGAGCTACCACTGCACAGGAATTACGTCATGCGTTGGTCAAAACCTACAGGACAGGGCAGCACAAAGAATGAATCTAGTTATATGAAATTTATTTTAATTGTTTAAGATATTAGCAGATCTCAGGACGCAACGAAAATATGACAAAATAATCTACTTCAAGTACTGGAAACTTCCAGGCCAGCCAGAGCTACATATTAGTCTTGGTCTCAAAAGAAAACAAAAACAGGGTCAGTCTGGTGACAGTAGATAAAAGTGTTTGCCACCAACCATGATGACCTGAGTTCAAGCCCTGGGATGCACATGGTGGAAGAAAAGAACCAACCACTGTGGCATAAGAACATATACCACTACCACCACCGCCACCGCCTCCACCGCTGCCACCACCACCACCACCACCACCACCACCGCCACCGCCACCATCACCACCACTACCGCCACCACCACCACCACCACCACCACCACCACTATCACCACCACCACCATCACCACTACTACCACCACCATCACTGCCATCGCCACCACCACCATCACCGCTACCACCGCCGCCGCCACCACCACCTCCACTAGCACCACCACCAGAACCACAGACAAGCACACAAATAAAAATAGCCAGTGAGATGACTTAGCAGTTTGCTATCAAGCCTGACCCCCGAGTTCCCAGATTTCCCTCAAAAATGAACCAAAACCTGTATACCAAACAAATCTTTTCTTCCCCCAAGTTGGTCTTGGTCAGTGTTTTGTCACAGCAACAGAAAGCAAACTGGATTCCCACTCTTGCCAAAGACCTGGGCTCTGTTGCCAGCACTCGGGTGGCAGTTTACAACCCTCTGTAACTCCAGTCCCAGGATCTGGTGCCCTTGTCTGGCTGCCACAGGCACTAGGCACAACACTCACATACGTAAACAGATGGGAACAGTCAATGCTCGAGAAGGCCATCTTCAATCTGGACTTCCCTGGAGGGGTTAATTTAAAGCTACTGGATGAATGTGCTGGTTCATGGCTTTAGTCCTAGCGTTTGGGAGGCAGAGGCAGGAGGATCTCTGTGAGTTTAAAGCCAGCCTGGTTTACAGAGCACAAGCTCCTAGATAACCAGAACTACAGAGAGAGGAGATCCTGTCTCAGAAAACAAAACAGAAGCTACTGAGATAGCTTCTGATAGTAATATTGCTTCAAACTCATCCATTGTTGGAACAGACTTTGAATTAAAAATCTGGATCTTTAAAGTGCAGTTGTGTGTGTGTGTGTGTGTGTGTGTGTGTGTGTGTGTGTGTGTGCTTCTCCTTTAAAACAGTCTTGCTATATAGCCCAGGTTGGCCTAGAATTCACAATCCTACCTCTCTGCTTTCTGAGTGCTAGCATTAAAGCTCTGAGCTACCATAGCAGACTCTGAAGGTACTTTTAGTGGGATCTGGTTTTAGGGTAACAAAAATAACGCCATCATACTTACTACAAGAGCGTTGTTCAGAGCTGAGGGTGTGGTTCAGTTGGTGGAACGCGTGGCTGTTGTGTGTAAAGGCCGAAGCTTGCTGCTGAGTATCACGTAAAGCCAACACATAACCGGGAGTTGGATCGCACGCCTGAAACCCCAGCCCCAGTATAGTCTCTTCTCGTGGAACTTCACAGCCTCTGCATGGCTCTCAACCTCAGCCTCCAAGTCCCCTCAGCAGCTTACCAAGCTTTGAACCCTCGGTGGCTTTGCTAGGTCAAAGTTCCAAAGTCCTTCTGCAATCTCCCCCAGAACACGCAGCCCAGTCTGCCACAGCCCCACGCCACAGCAGGGCTTGCTTCGGGCTTCTGTTGCTGTGGTGGAACAGCACGACCGAAAGGAAGGCAGACAGCACTTCCCCTGATCCTTGGTTTTGTTCTCCAGCATTTGTTATTTTTGGTCAGCCATGCTCCAAATGTTTTAAATGGAAAATTCTAGAATAAATAGCTCGTAAACTTGGAATTACTTGCATTATAGTATAGTGTTAAAATTTGTGGTTTGGCTGTGAGTCTTTGTTCATCTTACACTGGCCTAATAGCAATCCAGCTTTTCCCCAGTCAGTGAGTCTGACAGGAGACGTGTGCCCCGTGTAGGATTTGACACTATCTGAGATCTCAGGAACTCCTGGAACCTGCTGAGACATATTTGCACAAACAAGGGAGGGCAAACTACTAGATAGCAAATAGAGGAAGTAGCGGATAGAGAGGTGCTCGGCGCCAAAAGTTAGAACAGCAACGGCCACTACCATAACCTCCAAGAACGGCAAGAACCCCAAACACCACCGCACACATGCCACGGAGTGCGTGCGGCGACAGGAGCCCTCATTCCCACAGAACTTCAGAGGGCATGCCCACTGCTTCTCACTTTGTTCATGATTGCTCTGTGAAAGAGGAAGCCAAAGATGTCCTCAGACAGGTCGTTAGACAAACAGTCATGCATCGAGATACTGAGATGCTTTGCGATGAGTTAAAAAGAACTGTCCTAGCTGGGCGGTGGTGGCGCAAACCTTTAATCCCAGCACGTGGGAGGCAGAGACAGGCAGATTTCTGAGTTCGAGGCCAGCCTGGTCTACAGAGTGAGTTCCAGGTTAGCCAGGGCTACACAGAGAAACCCTGTCTTGAAAAACAAACAAACAAACAAACAAACAAACAAACAAACTGTCCTATTGGGCCTAGAGAGATGGCTCAGCAGTTAAGAGTACTGACTGTTCTTCCAGAAGTCCTGAGCTCAATTCCCAGCAACCACATGGTGGCTCACAACTATCTATAATGGGATCTGATGCCCTCTTCTGCTGTGTCTGAAGACGGTGACAATGTACTCACATATATAAAATAAATAAGTCATATATTTAAGTAATATGAATTGTACTATCAAACTACACAGAAGCATGGAAGAGCCCCAAATACCTCCTGAGCCATCTCCTCAGCCCTTGCTGTGAGTGTTTCTGTATTTCCCTATGTGGTGGTTTGAATAAAAATGGCCTCCATAGGAAGTATGGCCTTGTTGGAGTGGGTGTGGCTTTGTTGGAGGAAGTGCAGCAGTAGGGGGTGGGCTTTGAGGACCCAGAAACTTAAGCCAGGCCCAGTGTCACTCTCTATTCCTGCGGCCTGCAGATCCAGATGTAGAACTCTCAGCTCCTTTTCCAGCACCGTGTCTGTCTGCACGCCACCATGCTTCCCAGCAAGCATTATGATACTGGACTGACCCTCTGAACCTAAGCCAGGCTCGATTAAATGTCTCCCTTTATGAGAGTTGCCGATGTCACGATGTCTCTTCACAGCAATAGAAACCCTAACTAAAACACCCTGAATAGCTAAAACACATAAGGTTCTTCCTGCTTCAGTCTTCTGAGTACTGGGATTACAGGCTGGCTGAGAGGAAGGGAGGGAAGGAGAGAGGGAGGGAGGGAGGGAGGGAGGGAGGGAGGGAGGGAGGAAGGAAGGAAGGAAGGAAGGAAGGAAGGAAGGAAGGAAGGATGGAAAAGCTGATAATTATCTGGGAGAAACGCAAACAAAAATATAGATATGCAAATCAGGGTGAAAAAACTGAGGCAGAGGATGCCCTTTCAGGGTCCACCATCTGAGTAATCATAGCTCCAGAAACCAGAGGTCAGATAGAGCAATAGAAAAACAAAAACGAAATAGCTCAAGAGCATGTCCTAGAACCAAACAGAGCGAGTGCCCAGGTGCAGAGCTTTTGTCTGGGAAAGGTGAAAGTAGATCCACACCTAGAAGACAACCGGACGAAATGCTGGGGTTCAGGGAACAAAAAGGAAGTCCTGCCGACTTCGGAGACACAGCCCTGGCTATAAACAGAAGCAGCCGTCAGCACCCCAGCACTCAGTAAGTTAGAAGGAAGTGCTGGAGCACGGGTTTTAAAGGAAATCATCCCCCAAGCATTCTAGCTGAATAGATTTATACTCCATGCTCAGCTAAGTCATCAATCAAATTCGAGGGTGGAAAAATAATCTTTGACTATTTACCTCATTGATCGATTAAAAAGAAAGTTAGTAGGGGATATGTCCCACCGAAAATGAGGCTGTAAACTGAGAAAGAGTTGGGATCTAGAAAACAGCAGACCAAACACAAGAGAGAAAGAGGATCCCTGAGGCTGACTTGCAGAGAGCAGGCCAGCCGCCAGCTGCTGGGAGGGGAGGGGCGTCCGAGGAGAGGGCTAGATTCCCAGATGCCGCTGGGAGAGAGCAGATTACACAATGTGTATGGGGAGGCTGGGAGGGACGTCAAACCTCACCGAGCAATTCAAACCCAACTAAACAAGATCATAACTACTAATTCCACAAGGGGAAACATGCTGCTTAGGGGAGAAAAAGCAACTGTGGTGAAACTTATGTCTTAGCAGAGAATACTGTTTATGTAATCACGATAGATGTATAAATCCTGTGACTCCGGCCAGCATTAAGACACAGTCACAGTGGGGGTCAAGTACAGGAAGTGTGTGTGTGTGTGTGTGTGTGTGTGTGTGCTTGTGCTTGTAAGTGCATGTGTAAGAAGCAGACAGACAGATGGAGGATGGAGATGAAGGATCGGGATCTCTGAAAGTCCAGCCTTTCATCTCTCATGGTTAAAAAAAAAAAAAAGTCAATTGGGAAGGCTTAAATAGAGACTTCGATAGCATTAATGCAAGCAAGTTATTTCAATGGAAATATGGAGACAATAACCAAAAGAATTGTGTTTTTTTGTTGTTGTTGTTGTTTTATTGGTTTTTTTTTAAATTTGGTTTGTTTGTTTTTTTTCAAGAAAGGGTTTCTCTGTATAGCCCTGGCTGTCCTGGAACTCTCTCTGTAGACCAGGTTGGCCTCAAACTCAGAAATCTGCCTGCCTCTGCCTCCCAGAGTGGTGGGATTACAGGCGTGTGCCACCACCACCTGGCTAAGAATTGCTTTTTAAAGGTTTGAGGATGGTTGCCTCCTGGCCGATGTAGGGGTGGGGCACGGGGTAGGAAGCTGGGTTTTGTTGTCATAAAATAATGGTCTGTTCAGTCATACACATACCTCTTCCCGTTGGCCTCACTCTGTTCCCACCACAAAGCATGAACCATACTGCCCATGTGAGGAAAGAGGACTCAATCACGACAGCTAGCCAAGACCTGTTCTACCATTCATTCCTCAGGATCTCTACCCCTGCGGGACGGCTCTCACCAGCTCATTGTTTTTCTTTTCGGTTAGTTCTCGGAGGGAGAAGGTCAGGTTTCTCTCTGAAAGTCTTCCTCCAGCCCTGCTGACTCCAAGACAAAAGTCTTCCAGCGATTTAATTCGATCCAGATGGAAGGCTCCACTTGGCTCTTGAACGTGCCTTGGGGAGTGTTGAGATTTGCAGATAAGCCTTTCGATGAGGAAGGAGAGCACGGGTGGCAGGGCCCACGGGGCAGGGAAGGGAGAGTCCCACAGGGATGATCTGGACATAACGGAGCAGCCTCCTCCACCGCTGTCAGGATTTGGTTCTCAGGCCACCAACCCAGCAGCTTAGCATCCTCGGAAGTGTGCACACCTCACACCTCACCCATCCCCTAGTCACATACTGCCAACTGCCTGACGGCCGGGGCTTGGGCCACAGCAGGCAGGCTTCTCTTTGAGCAGTTCAGTCTAGCAAATGAGACGGTAAGTTGGATAGATGGATGGACAACCGAATATTGACGATACGGTGAGACCACAAGTCAACATACATCAGAAGCAGAGACAGAGATCGGAGGAAGGATGAAGAGAGACATGGTCTTGGAGTAGTTGATTTCGGGCTACATCATTAAAAAAAAAAAGGTGTGTGGCCAGGCTAGGGAAAGGAATTGCTGCCCTTGGGCAGAGAGAATAGCAGTTGCCAAGGTAGAGGGGCTCGAGTGATAGTGAGTCTCAGGAGGGGGAGAAGGACTCCCAGGGCTGTGTGAGGCATCACCTGGTCCTTCCTACTCCAAATGTTGTGCCTTCCGTCTCCCAACCTCAGCTTCTTCATCTGTTTGATAGGGAAGAATGATCACACACACACACACACACACACACACACACACACACATACACACACACTGGGTTGCGTTGTATTTTCTTTGTTGTCTATGTATGTACTCAAGGTGTGTGGAGGTCAAAGGTTGACACCGTAGGACCTCCCGGAATCTATTTCCACATTTGTGTGTTGAGCTGGGGTGTCTCCGTTGTCTTATCAGAGCTGGATAATTCAGCTATCCCAGCTTGTCAGCTTGTTCAGGAGGCTCCCCCATCTCTGCTTCCTGAGCACACCTGCCTGGCACTTGATTGAGTGCTGGAGATCCGGATTCTAGTCTCCTGAAATTCCTACACTGCATTCTCTTTTAAATTTTGTATTGCATCTATCTATCTATCTATCTATCTATCTATCTATCTATCTATCTACCTACCTATTTATCTATCTATCTATCTATCTATCTATCTATCTATCTATCTATCTATGTAGGTATGTGTCTGTGTGTGTCTGTGTGTGTCTGTGTCTGTGTGTGTCTGTGTCTGTGTGTATTTATGAGCACATGAGTGAAGGTGGCCAAGGAGACCAAAGAAGGCTTCCAATCCCCGGAGGTGAACCTGCAGGAGATCATAAGCCACCTGATACGGGTGTTGGGAACCAAATTCAGGTCCTCTGGAAGAGCAGGGAGCTCTCTGAATTGCTGAGCCATCTTTCCAGTCCCTTCCCCCACAGTATTATCTTAAACCAAGAAATGTTCTACATTGTCACGATGATGAGTATGCTCTTGAGTCAAACCTCCCTACTCGTGATTCGCTTCTGCTGGGTGACTTACTTTGACCGCTCGTTATTTTTGTTTATTTGGGCAGTTAGCCTCTATAAATCTAAACAGGATACTTATAGGTCCAGTTCATCGGGAGCTGGGGTGCAGGTCCACTGGCCTGTGTGTGAGCATGTGGAGGCCAAAGGCTGACATTCGGATATCTTTCTCAATAGTTTCTGCACCTTATACTCTGAGGCAGGATGTCCCTCTGTCCTTGGAGTCGGCCATTTTGGACACACTGGCTGGCTAAGGATCTGAGATCACCCACCGCCATGACAAGTTTCTGTGTCGATGGAGCGTCAACTCAAGTCCTTGTGCCTGAGCAACAAGCTCTTTCCCCACCGAGCTGTGTCCTCAGCTGGATCCAGTCCTCAAGCCACCAGCTTCAGGAAACGGAGTGAGAATGTAATTCGTATAACTGTCTTGCTTTCCTCCTCTTCGTTCCGTCTCGTGTTTCATCACCCGAGTAGCTGCCTCTTCTCTAGCAGCTGTATTTGGACACCTCAACAATAGGCTTGTACTTCTGGTTCCTTTGTTATAAGTATTATCTCTTGTCAGTATCCCAACAACCACTAATGGAAATTAGGCTATTCATTCCTTGCCATTTTGTTGTTTTGGTTTTTAAGATTTATTTATTTAGCCAGGCAGTGGTAGCAAATGTCTTTAATCCCATCACTTTGGAGGCAAAGACAGTTCTCTGAGTTCCAGGCCAGCTTGGTCTATGGAACAAGCTGCAGGATAGCCAGGGCTACACACAGAAACATTGTCTCAAAAAAAAAAAAAAAAAAAAAAAAAAAAAAAAAAAAAAAAAAGAAAGAAAGAAGAAAAAGAAAAGAAAAAAGGAACAAGAAACAAAAACAACAAAACAAAACAAAGATTTGTTTGTTTATTTATTATTCATTCCTTTACTTTCGTGTGTATGTATGTGTGTGTGCATATGTGTGTAAATGTGTGTGTGCTCATGTATGTGTGTGATGAAGCCGAAAGATGGCGTGAGTTGTCTGCCTTTATCACTCACTGGCTGTTAATTTGAGACAGAGTCTCTTCCTGAGCCCCAGGCTTGTGTATCTCCCTGAACCCAGGGCTTGTGTGCAGCGAGGGAGGAGGCCAGCAAGGCCCAGCAATCCTCTGATCTCCTCCCCACTTGGAGCTGAGATTACAGGCATGAACAGGATGCGGCATCAGTGCTGGGACCCAAACTCTAGTCCTGGTAGCTGTACAAGTGCTTAACCATAAAGCTGCCTAGTCTTCTGGTTTTTCTCTTATCTCTATGGATTATTCTATTTGTTGTAACTATATTCTTATGTTTGAATATCCCATTAGCCATACGCTTAGCTGTTACATTCATAAGGTTATTAGCATTTACAGTTCATTTTTTAATTGTCACCAAGAAAACTAAGCATCTATGCTTCTGTAAATGTTGCTTTGGAATAGTGAAAGCAGTTAAGAGCGTGGAGCTGCACACGTGTCATCACAGACCTTGGAAAGCTGAAGCAGGAAGGTCTCAAGTTGGAGGACAGCCTGGACTACACTGCAAGGCTTTGTAACACACAAAATCAATAGCAAGATTTACATTCTCATTAATATGTAAATGTTATTTATTATGTACTTGATGCAAATGTTATAGTTAAATTTTCCTTATCACTTTTCTTGTAGTTTATAAGATAAAGTTCCACTTTATTCCTCAGCTCATTTTGGTTGGTTGGTTGCTTTTTGTTTTTTAGGACATGGTTTCTCTGTGTAGCCCTGACTGGCCTGGAACTCACTCTGTGGACCAAACTGACCTCAAACTCACAGATACGCCTGCTTCTGCCTCCCCAGTGCTGGGATTAAAAGCCTTTGCCACCATTGCCTGGCTCATCTAGTTTCTTAAGGATAAGATATCAATCTATGAAAGTTCTACATTACAGAACTCCATTTACGTGGAAACATTTTTGTCTATTTTCTTCACAGCTGTATGTGCTCAGTCGTAAATTTGTAGTCCAAATAATGCTTCATCCCCCAAGACTATTTTGAACTCAGTTATACCAAACAGATCCAACTAAAAGTCAAGCACATTACACTTAAAATTATTATTTTCATTTAAATATGGTAACTCTCCATACTGATGACTATCCAAGTTCTGTCCAGTACTAAAGCACTCACTTGTTTCCTGTAGGTAAGCATCTCTGGACCCTGAAATACTTCCTGTGCCCCCTCCCCACTGGCTCTTTTTAAGGTCTTAGAAGAGCAAGCTGTTCACTGCACCATGGCCTATTTCCTTAATGACATGAGGATGACATCCTGACCTTCAAACTCATCTTCTGCAGAGAGGATAGCCCTCATTCTCCCGACTGTGGAGATGGACGGCTGCCCTTTACCAAGATGACACTGCTTAAAGGTAGTGCTCAAAGGTTCCAGGCTGTCCAACCCAGAGCAGGCCATGTATGGGTGGAGCCCGAGGTTCCTCTGAGCTCTGCAGGCACCTGTGCACATGCACACACACACACACACACACACACACACACACACATACACACACAGAGAGAGAGAGAGAGAGAGAGAGAGAGAGAGAGAGAGAGATTCAAAAATAAAATATCAGTCTTCATATAACACAAAATGCTTAGAGAAGTCCAGAACTAGCGATCAGCCTTGCAGTGTGGTTATAGCACAGTCCTGGTGGACCTGTACCACAGCGGGTGTACATATATCTTAATCCCCAGGCCATGGCCCAAGTTTGCAAGCTGTGTGATAAGGTTTTTTATTGCTTATGCAGAATTTTTTTTAATGACGACAATAAAACAAACTTTGTACCGCTAAGTTGATTAGAAGGCTTTTCCTTTTTTCATATTTTCTGTTGCTTTTACAAATTGTAATAATTATATAAAACATTTACCATTACTTTTTGTCTTAAAATCATTTGACTCAGTGATAGGTGACTCCCATTCGAAGGGTCCAAGAACCATACTTTGGGAAACCTGGAGCACAGATTTTATATATATATATATATATATATATATATATATATATATATGTATATGTATGTATATGTATATGTGTATGTATATATGTATATGTATATACATATATACACACACATATACATACATACATACACACACACACACACACACACACACACACATTAGCAAGTAAAAGTTTTAAAATGTGGGCCAGTGGTGAGATTCACTGGGTAAAGCCCAGACCCTGTAACCTTAATTTGATTCTTGGATTTCATGATGGAAGGAGAGAACCAATTCCCAAAAGTTGTCCTCTGACCTCCACAAGCATTCTCATACTCACACACATGTCACAGTCATACACACACACACACACACACACACACACACACACCACACACACAATAATAGTAATAATAATGATAAAAGTGAAATTTTTAAAAAAAATTTTAAAAGTATTCTATTGTGCACTTTATCTGGGTTGGATGTACAGTGTGTTTACAGGCTAACTTGGTCTATTTTCGATTTCTAAAAAGAAACACAAAACAATTTAATTTATAAAGTATAACAGTTTGTTTGGCCAGCATTTCAGGGTCTAGGGAGTCCAGAGCACAATACTGGATCCGGTGGGGTACTTGTGATGAGTCCTGGCATGGCAGAGTACGTCGCGGTGAGACCGCGCCCGTGCTGGCTTCAGCTTTCTTCCTTTTGACATAAGAACTTGAATGCCATCCCGAGGCCTCCCCCTCATGAGCGCACCTAATCCTCATTACTTGCTAAATGTTCCATCTCTAAACACCATGAGCATGTGACCGAGGCTTGAGTTTCTGAGACATGAACTTTCAAAGGACACGTCCTAACCCTTGAAACCACTGTGCTGGCTGCGGGTAGGTGGAAATCCAGGCGGTCCCTGACTAGCTCCAGCAGGCTTCAGTTCCCCTGAGCCCTGCAATTAGTCCACTCTTGGCCCAGGGCAGCAGCAAGCAAGCCTGTATTCTACTCTGCCTAAGACAGTGCTAATGTGGGGGGGGGGCAGCACCTGCTGGGGACTGAGCTACAGAGAGGCTTGGATCCTTGGGAGTTAGAGTGAGCTAGTTAGAGGACCTCTTCGGAGACCTGGGGCTTTTGCCACTCACAGAAAGGACAAAGAGACTCGAGAGAGCAGGGCCCTAAAGTGAGATGCCCGGATCTAGAACGTCAAAAATCACCAGAAGGGGCATCTAAAGGAGGGCTGTCTGATGCCAGAGTCCCAAGAAGACCCATGTTAGAAGGGCCACGGAGGTCTGGGATGCCTTCCTGAGGGAGCTTAGGGGTACCAGAACCTGATGATGGGGGACCATGAAGAGATGCCCAAGGTCCAACCTAAAGGGGGGGGGGTCACTTGACAAGAAATAGCCTTGCTTGTGAAATAATTTGGGAAAATGCTAGGCTTAAGTGTGGTGCCGGCTTCTTTACTGCAGGATTCTTAACGGGATGATGGGAGCCAGAGACAGCTGATAGTCACCTGTTTTCCCAAAAGACAGACCCTTTTCTTGCCGTTCATATGAGAGAGGGAAAGGGTACCAAGGACTGAGACCCTGGACAACCCTGAATCTGGGCTCGACAGGCTATCCTTTCCGGAGACGCACAAGCTCTGAGTATTAAATACGCAGATTTCTTTGCACGAGCCCACACCCTGGGAGGTAAGGCATTCAGAAGAGACAGTTCTAGGGAACAGAAGCGGAAGCCGCAGTTGCAACAGCCCTTTTGGACAGGAGCCTCCTGGAAGACTGGAGAACGCTGAGCTGAGAGGCCAGAACCCTGCCACCCCCTGCGGCTCAAACGGACCTGGGGAAGAAGCTTGAAACCGGCTTCTGCCCTGCGAGGTAGCCCCAGCACAGTTGCTGGTCCTCCCCTACTGTCCAAAGCCGGTACTGCAGACCAATCTCATCGATCTGCCGTGACTGCAGAGCCCTCTGCCTGTGAGGATTAAGTAGGCTAGGCTCGCCTCAGCCTGCCTCTTCCAAAGGCTTCCTTAAGTTCCGCCCTTCCTCTGTGCTTCTGTGCCCCCCCTTTTTTTTTTTGGCCCACACCACATCCCTTGATGTCTCCCAAATGGGCCTATTCAAATTTATAGCAAGGGTCTAGGTATGGACAGTTTTATATCAGAAATTAAAGAGCCCACATTTGCAAGCAAAAAAGTCGGCCAAGTGACAAGAAGCAAATAGTTGTGATGTGTTAGATAGGAGTGGGGAGGGTAAAGCTTGCCGAATCTGCCACAGATATAGCAGTTAGCTGCACACAAGAGCTCTTACAGAAAAGCTCCATTTATATGAGGGAAAACCCCCCACAGAGGTATTTATTGGATCAATGGCTGTCAGGGAAGACCTGAAGATAAGCTAAACAAGGTAGCTGCTTTGCAGGTTTCTAGACCACGCAAAGAGAAGAACATCTGGGGATTGGAGTGGGTAAGAGATCAGAAGCTGCACAGAGAAGGCCCCAACCTCACCAACCCATGGCCCGGAAGTGCAGAAAAACTCGTATTCTTGGCCGGAATGCAGATTTCTCCTTGCCTGCCCGGGCTGCTGACTGATGCCTTAGGGATGTGGGATGCTGAGGAGGGATGCTGCCAAGCATTCTGGGAGGAGCAAGGTCACAGGGTCTGCGGTAGAGATAGAAACAACGAGAGACACAGTGGGTTTGGGGAGGATCTGCCAGGTGTAGAGTATGGCACAGCATCTTTTTTTGAATAGTATCTCATTTAGTCTCCACAGCAATCTACTGGATCTCCCTCACTCCCACATTATGGAGAAGAGGTGAGAGCCAAGAGCTGGTGAATAGTCTGCACATAACAGTGCCTATTAAGAAAGAACAGGGGGGCTGGAGAGATGGCTCAGCGGTTAAGAGCACCAACTATTCTTCCAGAGGGTCCTGAGTTCAATTCCCAGCAACCACATGGTGGTTCACAACCATCTGTAATGGATTCTGATGCCCTGTTCTGCTGTATGTGAAGACAACGACAATGTACTCACCTACATAAAATAAAGAAATAAATTTTTAAGAAAGAAAGGAAGGAAGGAAGGAAGGAAAGAAGGAAGAACAGGGACTGGGCATAACTACTTCTGTCTGTAAAGCCCTCATCCTATCCACAGTGACTATGAAGAACCTTCTAGTACCTCCCTGTGATGCACCTACCAGCCAGGGCCTACAAACTGCCGTTGACAGACGCTGCTTTCCGGGGAGATCATGCTGAAATGTGCCTCCCTCACATTCTGTCCTGTTGCCCCTTTGGCTCTGTGACAGCCACTGTTAGTATCCATGAGACATTCCCATCTGCTTCTGAGTAGTGGCAGGGTGTGTGTGTGTGTCGGGGGGGGGGTACTTATGTTCAACATCAAGTTAGATATTTTTATGGCTGTGGCTTTGGTAAGTGATAACGTGGTTTTAGCACAATTGGGAGGTGGTGGGATCTTTAATAGGTGAGGCCGTGTTGAAAGCCCCATTGGCCTGAATGAAGACGGCCCACACACACTCACAGGGACATGTGGCATTGTTGGGGTCGGTGTGGCCTTCTTGGAGGAAGCGTGTCACTGGTGGGTGGGCTTTGAGATCCCAGAAGTTCAAGCCAAGCCCAGTGTCACTCTCTCTTCTCGCTGCCTGCCAATCCAGAATTCTCAGCTCCTTCTCCAGCACCGTCTGCCTGGGTGCCACCATGCTTCCTGCCACGATGACAATGGACTAAACCTCTGAAACTGTAAACCAGTCCTAATTAAATGTTGTCCTTTATAAGTGTGGCTGTGGTCATGGTGTCTCTTCACAGCAATGGAAACCCTAACTAAGACAGGGTATGGCCTTGAAGAGCATTGGAACTCTGGTCCTTTCTTCCCGGTAACATAGGATGCGTAGTATGTTTCTCTCCAAAATTCTTCTGCCACGGTACAACCTCAACCTAGGCCACAAAACAATGGTGCTAACCAGCCATGAGCCAAAATAAAACTATTCCCTCAGTTACATCAGATATGTTTCCAGTGAATAAAAGCTGGCTAACACACTGTGTGACCTCCTTTGTCCAGTAAAAACTGGGCAGAAGTTTTAAAAGCCAGTGTGCAGTTTAGCGCTGCCAAAATGTGGGGAGGGCTGTCTGGATGGAGCTTGATCTGGCCTGAATCCATGAGCTAGCAGGATACCTAGCATCGCCCCTGGTCCCCACGCTACTCCCTGTGCCGACCTGTCTTGAGTGAGTAGCGGGAACAGGAAACAAAGAGTTGTGGGAGCCAATGAGATGTGGGGGTTGCTTGTTCTTGCAGCAAAACCCAACCTATCCTGGCTGAACTGGGTCCCCGTGCTGCAGGTCAGTCTGTACTAGGCCAGCAACACTCTGTCCTCCCCAAAGACTTCTCGAAGCCAAATTTACCTCTATTGTTTTCAGCTGAGCTCTCTACTTGTTAACTTCTCAACTGATCCCAGATCCATCGGACAGGTCATCCAGCTGCCTTTGCAAATCCCTCTGCCTCAGCACGCCACCCCAGCGATATACCCGGGGTCACCGGAAGCTCGCAGTCAGCAAGCAAGGTAACCTGCTGCCGCCTTCTCATTCTCTGGATTCCAAGTGGGCTTCCAGATTCAGAAGTAGACTGCTTTTAACCTGGATGTTTATCCTGACCCTTCCGCCGGGCTACTGAAGGCAAGTGATGCTGTCTTCTAAGTTAAGGCAACAAATGATGTAGCCTTGAGACAGATTTAAGAATGAGGTAAAGTTAGCAGGGCGGTGGTGGCGCACGCCTTTAATTCCAGCACTTGGGAGGCAGAGGGAGGCGGATTTCTGAGTTTGAGGCCAGCCTGGTCTACAGAGCGAGTTCCAGGACAGCCAGGGATACACAGAGAAACCCTGTCTCGAAAAACCAAAAACCAAAAAAAAAAAAAAAAGAGGTAAAATGCCCACAGTGCCCCTGTGTCTGGCAAGCTATGAGAGTGTTGTTGTGCTTCCTTTCCTCCCCATCCAAGCTCCTTCGGGCTCATAAGTAAGGGGGAAAGGAAGGCCTTTCTGGAATGAGGCCAGACAGCTCCAATGCCATTGCTGGACTCTCTTAGTCCTAGACTCTAAGACACAGCTGTCTCTGCCTCCATGGACCTGGAGACAGGGAAGCGGACTACAGATGCCCAGGGCTCAGGGAAGGCTGCTGGACTAATCCCGGGACTGCTGGGAGGCTGGGCTAGAGCTCAGCAGGCTTTCTCCTGCTTGTGGCCGCCTGTGGCTGGGCTCAAATTTCCCAGGCCCCCTGCTCAGGAGCAGCTGTTGGCTTCCCCCTCCCAACACCCTAACCCCCTACTCAACTTTCCTCTGTGCCCCCAACAGGAGTATCAGAGGCTGTGGGGCAGGCCCAGGCAGGGGTCTGGAAAGAAGGCTGTAGCCACTCAACCAAGGCCATTGGGAAGCCTGGGGTCTCAGATACCTGGGGTTCCGCAGGCCTCTGCAGGTCTTCTTCTGCGGGCCTCTCCCGATGCTAGTCACCTGGTCAAAAACCTTGGGCCTAACTTTGCTTTATGGTGCTCTGCCAACTCCATGCTCCCTGGACTGGCTGTGCCTCCCAGGAAAGCTTCTACCCAGCATGGTAGAGCCAGACCTGACTCTGGAGTGGGAGCCTCTTGGCATAAACAGAGCTTTCTCGGATTCCTCTGGCCCACAGACTCCAAGTGTCCCCTCTGGTCTGCCTCGTAAGAGACTGGCATCTGACTGTCATTTCCTTGTCCTAGCAGACTCCCAACCCAGAGGTGTGTGTGTGTGTGTGTGTGTGTGTGTGTGTGTGTGTGTACACATGCACACGTGCATGCATGCATGCATGTATGAGTGTGTGTGTTTGTCTATGTGTGTATGAGTGTGTGAGTATGGGTGTATGAGTGTCTGTACACACACATGTGCACATTTCTATGTCCTGAATACCAGTGACAGGGGAAACTTATTTTATTCTCTCCTTAACCACCTGGTTCCCCACTTGACAAATGAGAACTTGATAAGCCAAAAGACAAATAGAGAAACTTAATTTATACAGAGAACTGGGACAGATTTTAGTCAAAGCCAAGATGGGAACATCATCTTGGTGACCTTTGAACCTGTATTCTCTCTCTCTCTCTCTCTCTCTCTCTCTCTCTCTCTCTCTCTCTGCTCACCAACTGCTCAGAAGCGGGTGGGCAGCTGTGCAATTCCCACCGGAACGCTGAGCCCAGTGTGCACCAGAGCCATGAGCCACGTTAGCAGAGAGACAGACAGACAGACAGACATAATATGAATATGATACCTAGTACCAGGACATCTACCCATTACCCTACCTTTCCTCTGCTTTGTAATGAACAAGTTTCCACATACAACATAAGACTGTGGTTATCTGGCTTCTCCAACTGAAGAGGATGGTCCTCTTAGAACATTCCTCTAAGGTTCTCTTAGATATGTGGTATATCCATTCCATATTCCTTTTTAGGGGTGTAAAACCATTACGCATACAGACCACATCATTCAAAAAAAGAAGAGGTATGTTTTTCTGCATTTATTTATTTATTTGTTCATTTATTTATTTATTTATTTATTTATTTATTTTTCTGCATTTATTTATTTAATGGGAGTGAGGCATGCACACCACAACCTACGTGCAGAGGTCAGAAGATAACTCGTGGGAGTCGATTCTCTCCTTCCAGGGATCAAACTCAGGTTCCCAGCCTGGGTAGCCAGCAACCTTACCCTCTGAGCCATTTCACTAGCCCCAGGCCACATTTGTTCCTGGGCTCACGATGATAATCATTAGGGTTGTCCCTGATACAAAGTGAAAGTCTGAGAGTCTGGACTCTACTGTTGTTCAGCCCTTGAACAGTCCCCTAATTCCAAAGCGACGGCCTCTGATGGGACCTGTGCAGGCAGCTGCCGTGGCTGCCGTGCTGCTCACGGAAGCAGCTGTTTGGCGGTAGCCTTGAAGAGTCTCTAAGCTGTCTTTTATTCTGTCTTCAAGGCCCAGGACAGAAGCAAAGGAAAGGGGAAGGCGGTGGGGGAAAGGGGGAAAGCTCCCCCAGAAGCTTCTGGAGGCTCCTGACTGATTGTAGACTCTGATGGTGAACAAAACCTAGTCATGCTCTAGGCTCTGAAGCCATCCGCTGGGCAGACTTGTCTAGATGGGGAAACTGAGTCCCGAGGAATAGCAGTGGTTAGCACAATAAGCAGCAGAGTCTAGGAATCAAACCCTGGTACTCTGGTTCTGGCATGGATTCTCTTTGTCCTGAAATCAACATGGACCCGGGGTCCAAGAGGTTGTATGGCTGCTTGGAGACCTCATCCATCCTTCTACAGGAAGTGGACTTCCATCAGATATGTGGGAGTGTGGGGGAAGGGCTGGTGCTGGCCCTGGGCCCAGGGTTCCACCCGGGTGCCAGCAGCTGCTCCTGCAGGTCTTTCTGCCCCGCTCTCTTGATCTATAAAACGCTCACCCATATCTTCCCCCACAGATATGAGATCATGCCCGTGAACGGAGCCTTCGGGCTGTGGGACTCTAAGCTGAAGAGAAATGAGCACGCTGAAGCTTTTGGCTCCTTGAGCCCAATCAGATGACTCCAGTTCTTTCCCTCTCCTGAAGAGAAAGTTGCTCTGTCCCAAAGGCATACTCACCTCCACCCGCTCTGGGTCTGGCCTAGGCCCCTTTGGCCAACAATACACTCCGAGCCAAATCCTGGCTCCCAGCCTCGCCTGAGGAAAGGGCTGCGTCTGATCTGCATTAATCCGCCCTGGCCTTGCCAGACTTGAACTAAATTAAGTGCATCCCTGGCCAGCAGCTCGGTCCCCACAAACTGCGCATTCTTCCATCCTGTGTCCCTCCTGCCCACAGCTGTGGCTTCCCATCAGGCAGAAGAAGGTTGACGGGACCTCCCATGTTCACTCACGGGTGCCTTCCCTGCCTCTGGCTGGTCTTTGGGGAGACACAGGGTCCCTGAGCCTGTGGGGAAATCTGCTGCTGGGTCCCTCCTGCCCTTGCATGCAGTTTTTAGCTCTTTCTAAATGCCAAACACTCTTCTAGGCATGCGGGGAAGTAGAAAAACTCCTGGAATTTGCACTCCAGTGAGAATAGAGAAAGGCAGCAACTGCAGAGAGGTGAGACCTATGGGGTGCTGGGGGGGGGCTGTGTAAGAGAGAAAAGGGAGCCAGTGGGGTGTCTCAGTGGGTAGAGGCACTTGCAGCCAAGCCTGACTACCCGTGTTCTATCCCCAGATCCCACAAGGTAGTGGGAGAGAGCTGACTCCCAGGAGGTCTCTCACCTCCTGCATGGCATTCTCCTACACACACACACACACACACACACACACACACACACACACACAGACTCACACACACAAATAAATGAATCATTTTCTAAACACAGGCTGAGACTATAGCTGGGTGGTGAGTGCTTATCAAGCACGTGTGAGACTCTGGTCTCAACCTCAGTGAAACAGCAAATCTCAGTAGAACAGTGTGGAGCCCCAGGAGTGGGCAGAGAGGAAGCAGTGGCCTTGGAACAGGAAGAGGCGGATCCAGATAGTCATCCACGAAAGAATGGCAGCTGGGGAAATCTCCAGAGCTCCCTCACCCAAGGATGCTTAGAGCACCGGTATGCAGTATTCCTTTCTGCTTCTCCAGAAGCTAGAGAAGAGGCCAAGCTGTTGGCAGGCCTCCCCAGAGGCAGGCCAAGAGATGGTGCCCTTCCTTCCTGCGTGGGAAGAGGCTTTTCTATGGGTGGAAGTCCTGTCAGGACTCAGGGATGCTGGTGTGGCTTTGAAGGGGTCAGCAGCTAGAAACTGGGCAATGTGTATAGTCCACATCCAAGCCCAAAACTCGGGCTTCTTCTATAGTCAGACGCCCCAGTTGGTACACTGAAACAGGCCTCAGCCAGAAACAGAAGAAACCCAAGGGAGGGTTCACATTCGCCTCACCTGGAGAATATGTTTGTTTCATGAAGGAGCTTGGGCTATAGAGTATCTAGAGGCATGGATGTCCGTCCTGTCTCCCTCAATCCCAGACCTGTACACACACACACACACACACACACACACACACACACACACACACACACTCATGCAGTTCACAAACACTCTCCTACACAAACCCACCTGTCATTCATCTACCAGCCCACCCCAGAACACCCCCTCATGACTCAGAAAGATTCCTAGGTACACAGAAATGAGTTCTCTCATTCTCTCTCTCTCTCTCTCTCTCTCTCTCTCTCTCTCTCTCTCTCACACACACACACACACACACACACTCACAATATATGCTACACAGATTCATTACAATTCTCGTATACAGCCCATCATGTCTCAGAACATGCTCAAACACACACAAGCATGTAATACGTACACATCACACTATCACAATCTATCCACCTACCACACCCAGACAGCACAGGAGCTTACCCATGATACAGCAGCAGCTTACCAAATCTGACTGAGCTCTCCAGAACCATCTCTCTTGCCCCGTGGGCTTGGGTGAGTCTTCCTACGAGGTACCTACCTTCCAGGAAGCAAGGTTGCTCTTTGTTCCTGGAGAGGGCGAAGGAAGAACATTAGGACTTTTTAAGAATTAAAGAATCCTTCTTCCCATCTATCCTGCATAACAATCAGGCTACTTTCATATTACACTTAACGAAGAAACTGTGGTTTTGGAATGTTTGCTACTTCTAGAAGATAAAGATTTAAAAGTGTATTATAGGCTAGGCATGGTAATGGCGCATACCTTTAATCACAACTCTCAAGCGGCAGAGACAGGCAGATCTTTGTGACTTTGAGGCCAGGTAGCCT